>PVJC01014832.1:0-35888 GCA_004026665.1 Murina feae
TAACTACTAACGAAGCCTCCTCTGCCTCACCTCGCAGCGTCTATAATGAAACAATTGTTACTTTTACTGGTTAGGCTGGAGCTGCTCTTTCCTTCAGCTCCGGAGGATTCTATGATTGTT
Organism: Murina feae; assembly: GCA_004026665.1. NCBI lineage: Eukaryota > Metazoa > Chordata > Mammalia > Chiroptera > Vespertilionidae > Murina > Murina feae. The sequence continues at coordinate 121 of PVJC01014832.1, forward strand.
ACAATGTTTCAAAAAGCTGTGTTTTGCTAGAGGCAGTTTAATCGGAGCTGAGCTGAGGGGCGCAGCTTCACTTTCGCTCTTGCCGCAATGGAAAGGGCTGTTTACTCAGGTCCGTGAGTGGCGGCCGCCATGTTGGCTGGGCTAATTTGCATACAGCTGCTCTGATTGGCTGGTGGGCGTGGCTTACCCTGTCTCGGAGAAACGGTTAATTTTAATATTTTGCTTTTATTAGTTTAGATAGGATACAAAGTACAAGAGAGCCTTCTTATAATGCACTAGAGCCCCGGTGCACAAATTCATGCACAGATGGGGTCCCTCCAGATGGCCTATAGGAATCAGGCCCCAGCTTGTGCCTCAGCCTCGCAGCCCCACAGCCCTGCCTGGCACCCCACATTGGCCTGGCACTGCCCACTCACCAGCTTCACCATCCCACTGTGGTGTCACTCTCATTGGAGCCCATTGGGACTGGCAGTGCCTCCACTGCTGCCCCTGCCAGTGCTATGTTCCTGATGCCAATCATGTTCCATGCCACCTTTTGGTGGTCAGCACATGTCATAGCGTGTGGTTGAACTCCTGGTCAGACAATTTGCATATTCAGCTTTTATTATTGAGGATGATAAGAAAACATAAAGTATACCGTGGAGTGAAACCAAGTATATAAAATCCCCGCCAAGTATTTTCTACTATTAAAATGCATGCCCCTTGAATGTAAAATAGATTCTAAGTAGATTATACTATTATTGGTTCACCTTAGAAGGATCTCTTTAGAATGCTCATAGAAAATATATCTTTATGTTACAGAGAGATAGTAGATATTTATTAAGGGCCTAAATATTATTGACTATTCTTCACCCACTAGAATATTTTTACTTTGGTTAATTTCTTATGCCTAGCATGATGGCTGGCACATAGAATTCATTCATTAATTTATTCATCCACTCAACATATATTTATTGAGACCCAGCATCCCATAAAGCTAGCTATTTCCATGTGACTTAAATTTATAAACAAAATAACAATAACCCCAGCATGTGAGGTTCTACATTGGTGCAACCACTATGCTTTGTGTTTCTGAGCATTTAAAGCACAAGCAGAAAAATAAAAACAGATTTCTGCTCCCAAGTTTTTTATAGGATACTTGTCACAACTTTTCCCTCAATAATGTGTTGTTCATTTACTTCCCTTTGCCTTTGCTCAACATGTGTCTCATGTCAAGAATACCCTGTTTCTGTCTTTTGTGATTACTGAATTCTTATTAAGAATCAAACCAACCATTGTATCTTCTAAGATGTGTTTTGTTATGATTGTCTAGAAATATAAATTATTTCATCTTTTATGCTCCTAAAACATTTTTTTCAGAAACATATATTTCAAAAAAAGATCTTTTTTTAACCTATTTATCATCTATCTATCTATCTATCTATCTATCTATCTATCATCTATCTATCTAACATCTATCCATCCTCTCTTTTGACTGTAAGCCTCTTGAATGGTGTTTTAATGATATGTGAATATTAAGTGCCCAACACTGAGCTTTGCAGATACTTTCTCCTTGGTGAACCTTTGTTTTGTTAAACATCATCTGGAGACATCAACTAACATAGAAAACCTGAAATGATGACTTGCTAAACTATGCAATCATACCTCTAACAGATAAAGAGGAAAGTAAGATAAAAATATCAAGACAGGATTTATAAAGTTAATATTCCCTCCTTGGTTGAGAATAAGGACTACAATAAATGACAATAAAAATGAAAAGCATTTCATCCAGAAGAAAAAGAATAGACATATGTTCAGAGACAGAAATAGCCAGAGATTCAGAAAAAAATTACATAATGACTAGAGTGGCGATCCATTGAAGACTGAGGGAGCGAAGAGAGATTGTTATGCAGTTATTTTATGAGATTTGTATCATCAGGATTTTACAAAGAAACAGAATTAATAAGATGTGGGATCTATCTCTCTATCTATCTCTCATCATTGCTGTGGGCAAGTCAAATCCCAAGATATGCAGGGTGAGTGGGCAAGTTGGAGACTCAGATTAACAGTTCAAAATCCAAAGGTTTGAAAACTACAAAAGTCAATGGTAGGCTTCCCAAGTAAAGGCTGGCAGTCTCTAGTCTAAGGAAAAACAAATATTTCAGTTCAAATCTGAAAGAGGGAAGAAAGTTAATGTCCCATTTTGAAAGCTGTCTGATGGGAAGAATTCTCTTAGTTGGGGAGGGTCAGCCTTGCTGTCCTATTCAGGCCTTGAATGGATTGAATGAGACCCACACATATCAGGGAGGCCAATCTGCTTTACTTAGTCTATGGATTTCAATGTTAATCTCACTCAAAAATACCCTTATGAAACTCCCAGAGTAGTGTTTAATCAAATATCTTGGCACCCTATAGCTTACTCAAGTTGATACATGATGTTAACCATTATCATATATACAGAGAAAATATGAGAAAAGAAAAATTTCATCTAGCATTATTAATAAGAAGCTTTCTGAAAAAAAGGCATCCTGGAGGGTATATAGATTTGGGATTAGTAGATTGGAGGTTCTAGTGGGGATTGTTCCAGATGACAAAGCAACATGAGTAAAGGCACAAATCAGGAAAGGACAAGGCATTTGTGGTTTCAACAATGATCACCTATATGGAGCAGAGCATGGAATATGGAGAGGGAGAGGCTAAATGCCCTCACCATAGCTCCTCTTCCCTTAACAATCAAGTCCTTTGAATTTCTTTTTTGTTCTCACTTCCCTCTGCTATTCCAGCTGAAGACTGACTATGGAAATATTGCTAGATATATAAGATGTGAAAAAATAGGAAGATTAAAAAAATTAAGCTGATGAATTTTAAAAATTAATTTATAGACTTTTAAGTCACAATGCCAAAGGATCAGAGGGGCAGTCAAAACATGAAGTTGTTTCTCCTTGATGGGCAGAAGGAAATAGACCTTGCAAATTAAGTGATATAAGGCAGAGTTCCAGGAACCAGAACTGATTAAAGGAATGAGGTTATTCAGACTATTTAGGAGGGTGAATACAAGCTGTGTTCTAAGGAGAACAGGTAAAATATAGGGAATCCAGTCAATTTTCAAGGCCAAGCAGTCGGTTTAAATGACAGATAAATTCCAAAAACTCTGAATTCAGGAAACCATTGAAAGACAATGGAATAGGGTGAAGTGGGTCAAAGATCAAGGGAAGGAATGAAGGGATAAAAACCAAGGTGATTTCCCAAAATATAAATTAATTGAATAGGAGTTATTTATATTTTACTAGGGGCCCCGTGCACGAATTCGTGCATTGGGGGGGGGTTCCTCAGCCCAATCTGCCCCCTCTTACATACTGGGAGCCTCAGGGGGTGTCCTACTGACAAGTTAGGCCCACTCCCTGCTCCCCTTGGGGAGCGGGCCTAAGCCACAGTCTGGCCTCCCTTTGTGGGAGGTGACCAGGCTAATCAGGGGAAGCCACCAGCCCCATCACCCCGCTGCTGCAGACACTGCCAGTCACCGCAGGCACCAAGGTGTTTTCATCGACATGGACTCCAGTCACTTCACCATGAAAAACTGACAATTTTCTTGAAGCATTTTCAAGATGTGTCTTTCATAGGATATGACATTTCTTTCTCTTTTTTTATCCTCATCTAAGGATATGTTTCCATTGATATTTAGAGAATGTAGAAGAGAAGGGAAAAACAGAGAGAAACATCAAAGCGAGAGGAACACTTTGATTGGTTGCCTCCTGCATGATCCCTGTCCTGGGCCCTTGCCAGGGAGGATCCTGCCTGCAACCTAGGTACATGCTCTTGGTCACAATTGAACCCAGACCCTGCAGTCAGCAAGCTGAGGCATTATGTACTGAGCCAAACTGACTAGGGCAGGATATGACATTTCTTAGCCCTCCAGCAGTGGACCTTCATTTTTTTTTCTCTAGGAGTGTGGTGGAAAAACCCTAGATCGCCTTTTTGGATTCTTATTACCCAAGTTACTAAGAATATTACCAGTGGCATATGGGGAGCCTAGCTAATGAGCAGTCAGAAAATGTGTTTCCTCTGTAGTTCACTCCAATCACCAGCTCCACCCCTACCCAGGCCTGTAGCCTCTGATCTAGGATGCAGGCCTGGGCAGAAGACCCCCCAACCCCCACAATGGCCAGCTCTGCCCCTTCCCAGGTTCCTCCAATTGATGGCTCTGCCCCTCGGCCCCCCCTGCCTCCCTCACCACCTGCCTGGCTAACAGGCCTGGCTACTTCAGTTGTGGGGCTGAGTAGGACTGGGTACCGTCATCTTAGTTGAGTTAATTTGCATATTTGCTCCTGACTGCTTGGTGGGATGGCTTGTGGGTGTAATGGAGTGAGGGTCAATTTGCATATTACTCTTTTATTAGATTAGATTTCCTGAACCTGGGTAGTAAGAGATAATTCTGGTTTAAAGGCTAAGGATTAGTACAGATAGGTATTAGATTTTCAGATAGCAGTTAAAAAGGCTGTTGCTACCTGGTCTGTCTGCTACTTGATCACTCTTGCTCTATTGTCTAAAGCCTTCTATGGCCATCAAAAAATAGCAAGTTATCCGTGGTCCTCAGTCTGAAATAGAAAATGTTTCATAATGTAACCATTATCTTCCAGTCCAGCTTCATTTTTCTCTATTGTCTCAAACATACTAAACTGTGAATATAGCAGAGCACTCACACTCACTGCTTCCATAGCTTTCACTTCGTCCTCCTGCCCCTAGGCCCTCGATAACATCACTTTATCACTGATGTCATTTGGCACCTGAGTATTGAGCAAAATTGAAAGCTAGTTATCTTCTGTCTTAGATAGGGACTTTCTTTGGGTACTTGTCATTCCAAATGTGCTGAATTAAGAATACATAAAAGAGCTGGCAGACTGTTCTGGTTGGGGTTAGGGATGGAGGCAGGGTGGAGGTATTGAGCAAAAAAGAGAAAAATAGAGAGAATTATTCACAGACATGAACAACAGTGTGTTGATTGTGGGGCAGGGGTAAGGAGGAGGTGGTGGAGGTGGAAGAGGGCATAGAGGGGATGGGATGGGGGAGAATACATCGATTAAGAATCAATTGACATAGCTGGACAAAGGAGCATTGCTAAGGTCATAACGTGATAGTTTATAAGAGCATTTCCTATAATTTTGTGATAATTTCAGTGTTTCCCGTCTAACGTGGATTAAGTATATACTGAATATTCACCATTCACACACCCTTCATGATTTTTTTAAAAGAGAGCTGAAATTGATTCCATTAGTGAATACTTAAATGTGGAGTGAGAAAGAAAACATGAAGGAAATGCAAAATGGTGAGAAAAAAAGTAGTAATGGTCATTTGTGCTTGAGTTGATGGAAGAAGAAAGTTCAACTTTTGAGAAAAAGCCTGGTTGTGATGATATTGGTAGAAGATGGCAGGCCAATCAGGAGAAAAGTGTCATGTTATAATGGCCTCATGGGTTATCTGTTAACTCAAAGCGAGTAAAATGCGAACCTTTGATACCAGATTTATTCCATCATTGGTTTACACAAAGCACCCTTGGTGGCTTAATAGCACTGTTCCATGATAGACATTTTTCTAGGTGACATAAATTACAGAAAGGGTAATGATATATGCATTGCTCCTGAATTTGAAGTATGATTTTTGATGAATGATTCACCAAGTCATCTCTGAATTTTGACTTAAGTAATACTCCACTTCTGCGGAAGGTAAGACATAGAGTAAGGGCATACATTTTTCAGAGCGTTCTCTGAATTCTTCCGTTGAGCATTTCCAATGTCAAGAAACCCACCAGAACAGACCACTGCCCTACCAGTCAGTTCTAATTGTTGGAAAGTTAGTTAATTAATCATAGTTATGCGTTTATAATATTTTCAGAGCCTGCTAGAAAGATTTCTTTCCTATATGGCAGTCCTTCTATTATTGAAAACCCACTGTCATATTTATGAACTCTATTTAGACTTACAATACCCTTTTCACCCCAACTTCCTTCAGTCATACCTAATATGAGATGGTTGCCAATCTCTTCACTGACTTCACTCACTGGAACCTTCTCTTCTAGATGGGCTCCAGTTTACCTTAAGTAGTGGTACTCCACAATAAATAAATCCAGTATGTTGTGGCCAGGATAAACACTAGAATTCCAGCCTAACACCACATAACCCTGTGCAATAGGTTTTTCAGTTGAAATTTCAGTTTCAGGTTCTGCTGAGTTCACTAGACAACAGATACAATATTACAAAACGAGGTGAGCGATCCCAGGTAGGAGCTGCAAAAGAGGTGTCTCAGAATCAGTTTTTCAACTCTTAGTGGACCATCTGTCTCAGATCTGCACACCCACTCCCCCTCAACCCTCCCCACCCCCCAAAAAAAAGAAAAGAAAGAAAAAAATGTTAACTCCGAGAAAGGAGGTGAATGAGGAGATCTTTTTGGAAAGAGCCATTTATATTGAGTCCCACTTCCTTGTCAGCAGGAAGAGCGGTGAGAGTTCTTGTACCTCCCTTTGAGCCTAGAGAAAGAAGTGTCAACTCATCCATCTGCAAGCCTGGCATTTTTTCTCCTCCTATATCTGGAGAGACGTAATGAATGGACTGCTGTGTCTCAGGCCAAAAGAGACCTAAAGGGCAGAGATTGTGGTAAGTGTATTGCTCTGAGGCCTGCATGATTCTGTGTAATGGGCTTGGCCTATATACAGGAGTACAAACACTTATACCACTGGAATGAGGCGGGTTCTTTGAGCCTTGAAATGACCAGAAGAATTTATATTATCTAAGAATGACAAATGTCATGATGCTTACCCTAGATTTTATCCAAGAGGCAGGGGAAGAATTGGTTCAAACCAAGTACATTTGAAAAGATCGTAAGAGACAAGAGCAAAATTGCTTCATGGAGCATGGAACAGACTGTTGAATCTCAGGGAAGGCAGGGGTCAACAGCTGGAAAGAGATCAACTAGAGAAATTGTATGCATATATGGGCACAAACAATAAGATGGTGAAGGCCTGGGGCAGTGGGAGGGGCAGGCTAGAAAGGGTCAATGGGGAAAAAATGGGACATTATGTAGTACTTTCAACAACAAAGACTTTTTAAAAAATTGCTTCATGATTACACCTTTTGTTTTTTCTTCTGTGTTCAGGTTTAATATATCTCATACACACATATTTGTATATATATCATATACACATATATATTTATATATAATATATATCATATACACATACATATATGTGTGTATATGTCCATGTGTATGAATATATATGCATACAAAGACACTTAGATGCACATATACCATATATATATATATACACATATATATGTGTGCATCTGTAGAAGAGCAAGTTTATAACATAAAAAAGATAATCGCTATAATTTATTGATTATTGATTATTTTCCAGGTAATGTATTAAGACCTTTACAGGTGTTATTTTTCACAGCCATCTTACACTGAATCTGTAATTCTCATTTAATTGAACAAGACAAGTAGCATGCCAAGAGCTCACGTATATTAATATCATAGCTGAACTAGGAGTCTGCCTGACTCTGAGATCCACGCTTTTAAGCACTGATTTATTTGCTATTAGTCACAGTCAGCATGACCTTTGACAACAGCAACTGATTATATTGCTTAGGTTTTTCCAACAGGCATCGGGCAATTAAAAAGGAGTGGGAAGATTGTTATAAGATGTGGTGTCAATCAGCATATTTCTTCTAAGGACTCGTTATTATAACGAATAGAGAAGGAACAGTTTGAGACACTAGCAGAAAGAACAGTTAATACAAAGCAATTTGCTATTTTCCACCATTGAAAATGCAGAGTTGCTTCCATCTGCAGGACAAAGGGACAATTGCAGCGTTTCTAGTTGTATAATTAACTTCCTTTCTTATATAAACCAACAACCTGGGTGCTAGGTTGAGGGCATCACTCACCTCATCACCAGGTGGCTCTAAAGTTCCAAACAGGAATAGTGCAGATCCTGGGTGAGTGGGAATGCGGTTCCTATGAACTGACCAACACCTCACAGGGATTGTGCAGAACGGAGAGCTCTGGCACTGCAGAGATGATTAAGCCACTTCTGCCAACCTCGTATTTATCCTGGGGGACCCTAGGTGCTTCAAAAAGAGAAAGTCCAACATTTCTTCCTCTTCCATAAAATGTGGGGCTGTGAGGACTAAATTCAATTCAACCTATATTTGTTGAGAGCCTACCTTGTGCCTGGCAGAATTTTGAGAGCTTGAAGTGCATTAGTGAAAAGACAAAGCTGTCTGTCTTCATGGAGCTCAGATGAAATAATACACCTGACAATACTGTGTAAACATGATTGAGCCATAGGCATGGTGGTCATTGTCCTTTTGTTTATTCCACATTGGGAAACCCTGCCTATTTCTATCTAAACTCTGCGCCCTCTTATAGGGAGTGCAACTGTAACGTCAGGCTGGAATCAGTTCCTGAATTATGCTCTTCACTTCTGACCATGAGCCTGGCTCTGGTCCCCTCACTATAGCTTCTCAAAGACAGGGACCAGGGCTCCACATTCTATTTCCTCTGTGCCCCCAGGACCTGGTATGGCACTAGGTCAGCATATGCTCTAAATGGAATGAAACAAAACCAGGATTGAGTTGATAAAGCTAAATAGTGGACGCTAGAACATGGGCAGAACAGTGAGAGAGAGAGAGAGTCGTTTGTATAGACTTGTGAGTGATTTATTCTGCATCCATCCCATCCATTCTCACAGCTCCCTGAACATGTATCTCTTCTAACGAGTACCCTGCCATCCCATCCATGAAGTCCTTCCTGCTCTGTTAGTCTGCATATTGCTCTCCTGTCTTGGATCTCATTTCATATTATGGCCTCACTCACAGAAATTAACATTTAAACATGATTGTTTTATGTTGTTCTCTAAAAAGCGGTAAATTTACAGACTCAGAAGCAGTTCTAGAGTCTCATATATACCCTCCACCACCGCCTTCAACCATATACAATGCCCAGCACATAGTTGGAAATGGTATAAATGCAGTCTATATCTTCCTTGTGACAGATCTCTGATTTTCAATGATCGGTGTGTACATTGTATGGTTTGCATGCATAATGCATGTGCATGCTCAATGTCTTTTCTTTCCTTATTCCTCTCCACTAAATTCTGATATTTGGATTTGGGATGTGCTTTTTATATATTTACCTATATTTATTTATTTATTTATTTATTTTTGTTAATCCCCATCCAGGGATATTTTCCCATTGATTTTTAGAGAGTGGAAGGGAGGGAAAGAGACACAGAGAGAAAGATCGATGTGAGAGAGACATTGATGGGTTGCCTCCTGCACTTGCCCTAACCAGGGCCTGGGGGTAAAGCCTGCAACTGATGTACATGCCCTTGACTGGAATCAAATCCAGGACCCTTCAGTCTGTGGGCTGACGCTCTAGCCACTGAGCCAAAGTGGCTGGGACTGTGATGTGCTTTGATACTGTACAGGGAAGACTTTGTTTGTTTGTTTGTTTATTTGTTTTTACCAAAGATATAATTCTGATATCCCCTTTTACACAGCTTTGTCTGCAATTTGTAGTATATGACTCTGAAAAATTATATGCTGGTTTTAATGGAGATTTTTCTTTTCTTCTTCTTAGTTTCTCAAAGCATGGTCACCCGTTTCAGAACCAGAATTTTATACAAGACATCTATAAATGTGAATTCCTGGCCTCCATCCCAATTTCCTAAGTCCAAAGCTCTAAGGGTTGAGCTCCCAGGTACATTTATAGCAAATGGTTTTGGAGATTCCAGTGTGCACTCAAGTTTAAGATCCATTGCCCTGGGGTGCACTGTTAGCAGGAAAAGTACATTGTGAAAGGTTCCTGGGTGGAAAGCTAGCATCTAAGTCCAGGACTTTTCCTGTAATGGGCATGTGCTTTTGGAATGAGTTTCCTCTCCCAGATCAATAGAGCATGAGCATTTTAGATTTCAGGGCACAGGAAGAGATTCACTCGTGAGTCACCAGAGTAGTATGTGTGCATTGCAACTGACTTACATGATTTGAATTGAGCACTTTTAAAAATAAGTATTTTCCCAATTGTTAAGTAAAATAAATTAAATAAGCAAAATTAAAAGCATCTGTAATGTGCTTCGCAAACTAATAATCATATCAACTCTTAACATGTACAACAACCTTATTTATGGCAATAATTGGGCTTATATTCCAAATATGGGTTTAAATCCAGCTTTTAGATTAATTTTATATTTATATTCACCTTTTGTATATTATAATACACATGAATTAAAATGAGAAAATTATAAATTTTAGTCACAAAATGTACTATTTAAAATATTATTGACGAATATTGAATCAATACTGATTTTAGCCTTTTACCCTACACTATGACCAAATCTTTTTTAAATAAAAAAAAAGTAATTTCTTTATTCACTGGTACTAAAACAACTTAGCAGATAATTCTTTTCAGAGTAATGACTGATTTCTAATTCTTATTCTTGTTTTTCTTTCTCAAGCTCTCTTCCACTTTTCTCATTCTTTATTGCATTAAGAGCCATGTAAAATGTTTTTATTATTATTACTGAAATTTGTATTTTACTATAGAGAAGTCTATCTGATGATAAAATAATGGTTCATATGTTCTTTTAAGTATTTTTAAAATTTCTAAAAGACTAGTAGTTATGGAATATTTATACCCAAGAAGGCTACCCATTCAGCTGTAACTAAAACTACAGTTGCCATTACACACACACACACACACACACATACACACACACAAATATATATAGACATTAGGGGCCCAGTGCACAAAAATTTGTGCACTCGGTGGAGGGGGACTGTGCCCTCTCGCAGTCTGGGACCCCTCAGGGGATGTGCCTGGCCAGCCTGGGTGAGGGGCTGATGGCTGTTTGTAGGCTGGCTAAACCCCCCATTGGGGATCCTCACCCCATGGGGTGTGGCCAGTCTGGGTGAGGGGTTGAGGGCCATTTTCAGGCTTCCCACAGCCCCTTCAGTGTTCAGATCCCTACTGGGGTGCCTGGGTGAGGGGCTGAGGGCCGTTTTCAGGCTGGCCACAGTCCCTTCAGGGTTTGGGTCCCTACTGGCATACCTGGCCAGCCTGGATGAGGGGCTGATGGCTGTTTGCAGTCTGGCCACAGCTCCCATTGACCCCAGGTCCCAGCAAGGCTGGAAGCAGGTTTCTGGGGTTTATTTATCTTCTATAATTGAAACGTTGTTGCCTTGAGCGGAGGCCTAGACAGGCAACAAAGCCTCCTGTTTGCTTTAGCTCCATGGCTTCTATAATTGAAACATTATTGCCTTGAGCAGAGGCCCAGCCAGTCTAGGCAGGCAGTTGCAAGAGAAGCCTCCTGTTAGCTCTGTGGCTGCCGGCCTCCATCTTGGCTGGGTTAATTTGCATACAGCCGCTCTGATTGGCTGGGGGCATGGCTTGGTTGGTGGGCGTGGCTTAGGTGTCTCAGCTGATGGCTAATTTGCACATTACCCTTTTATTAGATTTTATAATAAAATAAAACTTTGATATGCTGGTATATGTAATTTCCTAACATAAACAGATGTGTGGTTGGAAGAAAAGTAATCGTATAGAGAATTCTTAGTCGTATTAATATTTATTGTTCAGCTCTTTTGTCAGATACTATTCTAAGTGATTTAGAGTCACAATGTCATTTAATTTTCACAAACATCTTACGAAGAAAGTATTAACACTCCCATTTTATAGAAACTGCAACCCCGGTGCCCTCACCCTATAAGATTCAGAGCAAGGATTTCCACCCAGAGCTGCCTGGATAAAAATGCACTCCCTTTCCCACTCTGATGCCAAAACGTTAGGAAAGGTTAGGAGCGGTGGCACTACCTGGGGCCCAGATGCTGAAAACCCTTCATGGGGCTGTTCTGTCCAACACTTTGGAATGCAAACTCCCTTGAGCAAGCACTTGTTTGGCATAGTTTCACCTGTGGCCTGTCTGTCTAAGGTAGTCGGCGAATATTAAAATAGTCCTATAATAAAATAGCACTCAGTCAACCGTGCAGCCTCCTTAGGGAGGGGGAGGAGAATAGCTCACTTTCCCTGGAGGGCCTGAGAAGGATCAGTTTACAGGCGTCAGCATGTGGTATGACCCTTCTTCCTTCTCTCCATCTTGGTGCTGAAAATACCTTGGTAACCATCATCTCAGGGTCTGGGCGGAAAATATAACCAGGACTCCTTTTATCCTGCACACAAAACATAGCCAGCCCTTTCACTGACCTGGCTTCTGATTGGAGGCTGGTTGTTTCGGAGAATGACCTCCAGGACCCCTCTGTGGGTTACAGTCTGTTTCTTTAACTCTTGCTGCAACTCAAGACGCCTGCAGTGGGGTGTGAGAAAGAGGAAAAGACCAGTATTTTTACATCCCCAGGTACCGGGAGCACAGGAGATTGACAGCATTCCAGCTACCTGAGTGGTCAAGGGCTGGCAGTTTCCCATGCATCCCTTCCAGACCGGCTGCTCGCTGAGATGAGGGATCTTCTTCAGTACGTGGCCTGCTTCTTTGCCCTGTTCTCTACTGGGTTCTTGGTTGTAGCCACCTGGACAGACTGTTGGATGGTGAATGCTGATGACTCCCTGGAGGTAAGAAGTCAGCAACTTCTTTTTCTCACCCAAGCCCTTCCACATTTTCTCAAAGTCTCCCTGCCTCACAGTGTTCACTGGGATTAATGGTAATTGCCAATATGGGCTGATCAACCCTTTATTTACTACTTACTGAGTCTTCTCATTTTCACACATTGAGTCCTTGCAGCTAGTCTATGATGTAAGTATTGTATTTCATGTTGCAGATGAAGTAACTGAATAATTTCTCTTTTTTTATAAGGATAAATTCATAAAAGGATAATAATATAACCTCTGTCACTCAGCCCTCAGAAATTCATCTCTTCCATTACTGCATATGCCAATTTAAATAGCATTCCAGGGACAGCTTTTTTTTTCTTTTTCTCCTTTTTATTGAATTTATTAGAGTGGCACTGGTTAACAAAATTATACAGGCTTCAGGTGTACAATTCTATAATACATCATCTGTATACTGCACTGCATGTTCACCACCCCCAGTCAAGTATCCTTCCTTTACCCTTTATCCTGTACTTTTCTTTACTTCCCTCCAACCTCCTCTCCTTGGCAATCCCCACACTGTAATCTGTGTCCATGGTTTTTTCTTGTCTTTTCTCAATCCCTCCACCCCTAACTACCCCTCAACAGTTTCTTAAACATAAATTTGCTACTCTTGATGGCAGCATTAAGAGTAGCATGATGGACTTTTTTAAAGAATGGTAGTATAAGAAATTGAGTAATAAAACTCAAGACATATAAAATCTGTTCAATCGGTATGCTATAGAAAAATATTATTTTAAGGAGTTTCCAAGTAGGAGAAAACATTCTGAAGGAAAGCACATCTCCCAGTGTGTCTCAAGGTACAGGGAATAGATACAGATTTAAGAAACCCTCTCTGAAAAATGGGTTGCTCTCTGGAACCAACTGTTATGCAAGAATCAGTGAGTAGTTGACATTTGAAGATTTTATTTTTCTCACTGGAGAAGTTCAGAAAGAAGTAATTTTGGAGTTTAAAAGCATTTCCTATGGCTAGTGGAATGTGTGAGAGGGAGAACTGAGTAAATACCAAAATCAGCTGCTATTCCTTAGGAAGGTTTCGAAAAGTGTAGGTAAGAAAAAGAAACAACGTATCAGGACCTCCCATAAAGACTATATAGCAACCCAATATGTTCTTGTATTTACATCTGAAGGGAACAATTGAACAAATGCTATAATGTCATCTCTATGAAGTTTAGGAAAGGTACTTGAGAGCAAAGGTATCTGTCTCCACGAATTTTATTTATTCCACTCTCAAGTGGCAGTTAGAAATGAAAGGTAGTGATCCTTCTATTGTGCTGTGTATTATTTCTGCCATTTATTTTTTTCTTGCTTTAAATTTTTCTTGGACTTCTACATGGCATTTCAGAACCAATGGAGTTATAAAAACTTCTTTGGTGCTAAAAGTTTTATTTTTGAAAATTGTAATAGAACTAGTGTGAAGGTTGTCGACTATATGTGGTGCATTGTACATGGTCATGCATATAAGCAGTGGATGAAGGCAATGCCCTTTGAACAATGCTCAGGGAAAACGCAGATAAAAACGTCTGTGGCCATTAGCTTACCGGAATCTGGACTGTCAGGAGTAGGTGAATAACAGAGAAATGTATTGGACTTGAGCAGACTTAAAGTTATGTTGTTAAAAATATACAACATTTCATCTAAAAGCATCGTTAAAATATTTTCTAAAACAATTTGAAAATCCGTCTCCTTAAGCTAATGAAACTGCTAACTTCACTTGATGAGAAATGGGAGTTTCGAAAGGGTCAAGGCTTGCTGGGAGAGAGTAGGAATCCTGGCACTTAAAGTGCCTTCTTGCTTTTATTTCACTGCATCCAACCAATTTGCTATCTGCTCTGGGCAAGAGCACGTCTAGCTGAAATGAATGGAATGAGCAGTCTAGGTTATTCACCTCGAGTAAATCCTTACAACCTTGGGCAAGCTCTAGTGAGTATGTCTTAGCTTCTCCCTCATTTCTAATACTTGAAATATATTGCTATAAATATCCCCCAAGAAGCCTCCACATTTAAAGAAAGAATCTGTAACAGATGAGCTCCTCCTTCTCTTCCAACAATCTCTTTATTTGCCAATTTTTTAAAGCGACATGAATTTCTCTTAATAATTGCTCCTTCTAAGGGCCAACGTATGAAATCATACTATTATCCATAAATTTGAAGGTTGTGACACTCAGTGACTCAATTATGCTCCTTGTCTTGCTTCCTTCCTCATATACATATATTACCATTAGTCCATATTCACAACTCACTTTAAACAACTGTTGAACAAAAGTTGGCACCACAAAAGTGCTTTAAAAAAATAAGCATACTCATGGAAAATTTTTTTAAAAGGAGTGTTATGAATTTCTAGCGTTGTTAATCTTTTAGGATGATACAGGCTTCAGAGCTGGAAAATGGATTCCATAGCTTAATTCAACGTTAAAAAACCATGACATGTACTTCATATAAAAGGTACTATGCTATATCTACTAGAGGCAATAAGGATAAAGCAAGAATGAGTCAGCCTGACAGGAGTGGACATTTAGTGAGGAAAAAATATGCACATGAGTTTATACCGAAAGGCATAGGTCAATTCATATGGGGGAAAGAAATGAACAAAATGCCAATGGTGCAGAGAAGATGGAGTGATTATTTCCTGTCACTGGTGCAGGCCTTGGGGAGGAAACGCATCTGCATAAAGCTTCAAAAAGATACAAAGGATTTCAAAAGGTGAAAATGACAGCAGAGGCCTTCCAGACAAGAAGGCACATGACAAGTGAAGCATGAGCAGAAACTCAGGGCTCATTAGAGGATCAAGGGTAGTAACAGGGAGCACAAGCAGAAAGAACCTCCGAATGTCACACAGAGTCATTTCGCCTTATTTCTACCTGCCTTGAAGTGAAGTTCTTTGCATTAAGTAAAACATCAGGGAAAAGAAATGGCACACAGAAGCATAGCTCCCAATCGAGGAGCTACCATACTGCCCTTGTCTTTATCGATTCATTTGTCTCTGGGAAGATAGTTGTGATGAAAATAACGTGGATTTTGAGATTATTTCAGCCTGTGCTTGTATCTTATCTGTCTTCTATTGATTGAACGAGCCACACCTTCTTTGTTTGGCTCAACCATAAGATGAAGTTAAACTCAGTTGTTTTAAGGGCCTTTTCAGTCTTCACTTTCTTTAACATCAGTACTCGTTGACTATGACCGTGTCTGCCATCCCAGAGAGATGACCGTTCACCCAATATCTGATGGCATGTAGAGCCTCCCTAGAGATTTCCACTAGTAGTTTAGAGTGAATATTCTCCATTTTTCTGTAACTTCATAGGCTCTTCTTTTCTTTCTCCCACTCACTCTCCCTCCTTTCCTTTTTTCTTTCTCCCTCCTTCTTCCTTTCCTCCTTCCCTCTTTCTCTTCTTCTTCCCTCTATATTCCCCCTTCTTCTTTTCTCCTTTTCTTAAAGTCCCTTATGTATGCTCTTCCTCTACATTTTTTTCTTTTTCTCCCCCTTTCTCCTTTGTTGCTTTATTTCTCCCTTCCTGTCTCCATTTGTTTCTATCTTTCTGCATTTCACAAATATTTTTTGACACCTACTATCTACTTGGTACTGTGGGTACAAGATTATGAAGGAGAATGAGACCTGGATGTTCCTTAAATTGCTTTCAGCATATTGTGGAAAATAGTGAATTGATAATTACAGTGTATTTTTGCAAATAACTCTGAGTGGCTGGCTCACTCAATTATGGATAACCGATGAAGTCTACCTAGAAGAAGAAATATCTAAACTAAGGATTTGAAGGATAGGTGAGTGAAGAAGAAGTTGAGTGTCCCAAGCACAGGAACTCGTATGGGCAGAGATCCAAGTATGAGAGCACTATATTTTTGTGGTTTTGTATATATTTCAGCATGATTAGAATTTCCAATGTAGTTAAGAGAACACAGGGACTAGATCTCAAGGACTTTGAGATCATGTAAAATATAGATGCTGTACTAGACAAGCATGTTTCAATGTAAATAAACACATACATGTAATTTTAGAAACATCAATCACTCTGGCCGCTTGTGAAGAATACTGGGAAGCAGTGAAATGAAGTATCAGGAGAGAAATTAGGAGACTTTTGCCACAAAAAAGGAGGAAAGCAATAGTGGTCTGAGTTAGGATGGCAGCAAAGGAGTCATGTGAAGATATGGGAAATTCTAAAGAATTTAAATTGATAGGATTCATAATTGATTGCATGTAGCGAAAGAAGGCTGATGAAGGAGGAGAAGTCAAGGTTGAAATCCTTTACTGTTTGGGAGCAATTGGAGGACTAACTGGTGGAGTCAACCACCTAGAGCTTAGATGGAGGACAATTGGTCTCTATGCAGAAGTCATCAAGCAGCAATGTCTGCGGCAGCCCCTTACACGTCCTGCATGGTTCAGGGTTCCCGTTCAGGGTTCGAGTTCTGGAGGAGGCCGCACACAAAATGAAGAGAGACTAGAAGAAAATTAATTTAGAATAATGGAGACCAGGCATGGCATCTTTCCACTAGTGGGTAAGATTGTCCACCACATAGGTCTTGCTCAAAGCTTTTATTATGGCAAAGGGGAAAACAACCACATCCTTATCCTAAGGGCAGAAAACTCCAACAACAAAGAGGCAACAAGAATTTACGTATCAGTAACAGAGGTGGAGGGCTGCTTTAACTATCAATGTCTCCATCTAAACGATGGGTGAATAGCTCCCCCACTATTCAGGGGAATTAAGGTAGACCAGCCTTCAGTCACATTTCTCTACTAAGTACTATGACTCTGGCAAATGTCCCCGAACCATCACACTATTGTATCTTGTTGAGATTCTTACACAGCACCTCAAGATAAGGTAATATGATGCTATATGGTGGGGAGGCCTACAGGTTGGATTTGATGTTAGAGGGACCTGAGATTAAATCCCATCTTGCCAGGTAGTAACTGCGTAAATTTTGACAGGTGTCTAAGCTGCTATAAATGACATTTCCTCTTCTGCACAGAGAGACTAAAATGTGAACATTGTAAGTGTCCTGTGAGGATTAAATGAGCTTGTGTACCACAGTACCAGGCAGATACGGGTCAGTCAATAACCATTAGATATATTACTGTCTATTTGCAGTTTATCAGTTTGTTTTTGTTCTGGAGGAGGAGATGACATTTTATGTAATGTTCACTTGAAGGTGAAATATGACATTTAAGTTCTATTCCTATTTTTGCTATTGATTTCTTGGAGAAGTTTTGTTTACTTCTCTGGGCTGTAGTTTGCCCATTTGTATACTTCAGATTTTTTTTTTTGTCTAACCAGGGGAATAGTCACACAAGAAAGACAAAATAGCGTAAGTTATCTATCAGATATATTTTTAAGAGAAAATAAATTATGGATATTGTAATTATTCATTATCCACACTGAAAGAGAAAAGTAGTTTCTTCACTAGATTACTGGTCTCAACTACCAGAGAAAAAAATGTTTTCACAAGATTATTACATTTTTAGTTAATCTTTTGTTAATTATTGACCAAGAACCTGCTATATACCAAGCACTGTTATAATTAAAATTTGATTACCTCAAATGAATGTTTCCCACAGTTTTATATTTGCATGTAGGCTCTCCTCTGGAATTTATATATTTTTTCAGACATAAAGTAAATATGTAAAAAATCTATCTATCGTGTACTCTGATTATTTATATACTAATTTTACTTTCCAACTGATTTCAAACTCCTTCAGTGGACATCTGAGGCTACAGAAATTCTTTCATTGATCTCATGATTTTTTATAGCACCTGACAGGGACTTCCAAATAATAGAAACTCCTGATTTATTTGCTAAAATGAATTGATTGGATAACTATTAAGATACTTGCCATGCTTATTAAAAGGATGAATAAATGAACATGAATAAAATACAATTTAAAGTGATCTTTGGAAATTCACATTGAGCCCTAAATCAGAAGTATCTCTGTAGGAAGACCAACACTATTTTTTAGGCAAAATCTTTTTTATATTGGTACAACTTCAATTTTCCCAAGATATGGATTTGGCTTCTCTTTTTAATAAGAAAGGCAAAGATCTAATCCCCTGGGATGCATAATAAAGTTGATGAAGAGTATATTCTGGTCTATAGCTTTTCTGCCTAGTAGTAGTATTTCAAAGAGAGAAATAAATAAATAAGAAGAGAAAAAAAAGTAATGATTTAAGTTGAATAGATGATAATAAAATTAGTATTTTAATAAAATAACGAATCAGTATAATAATGAATTAGTATAATAAAATAATACTACTTTTATTATAACTTATCCAACATAAATTATGATCTGTCTTTAGGCAGAAATTATTGCAGAGTTGCGATACCATACTTTCATAAGCATCCTAAAATTATTAAATGTGTGACTTAAATTGAACAATAAATGCTAAAATTGAAATATTAAATAGTTCAGATATGTAAATTAGGTAGTTTAACTGTGAAGAGGACAAGAATTATATTTTATCTACTATGTTTGTATTATCCTGTTTTCACTATTTATACTTTCAGCCAGTACTCCACTAATAAGCAGGCAGAGATAAACCAAATATATTTTAGCAAATAATAAACTCATGGTACATAAATGGAGTAGAAAGGAAAGGTAGTATCTATTATGCTTATTTTTATCTTGCTTCCTCATCCGTATAAATACTTCTCTTGAGTTCTTTTAGACCCTGGGAGAGTAAGAAAGATAAAAGTAGATATTAAAATAAAAAGTTTAGAATCATATGATAAAAATTCAAATGTATTTTATGTTGAAATTGAAAATGTTTCAAATTTTAGAAGTAAAACATGTTTAGTATTATTCAAACTTACTTGGTCAACACCCAATCTAATAAATGGCTGAAGTATTGTAGAATTTTACACTTAAAACCTATGAAATTTTATTAGCTCATGTTACCCAATTAATTTTATTTAAAAGTTAAATTAAAATAAAAACATTTGCATACCAATAAATGTAATTAGGTAAATATTGGAAACAGGTACATTGAATCTTCCATGTAAAGTATGTTAGCATAAGGATAGTAAATTGTTGTTAAAACTATTATTTCCTATAATATGTGTATGCAATGTAATTTTAAAAATGCATTTACATTTAATTTTTATTTATGCATTCTTGTTATGTATATTTACACACAAAGTACATATATATGTATTTTAATTAATGAATATTGATAAAGAAAAATTATCTTTGATAATGGTCAACCAAAAATAAATATTTTCTAAGCTTACTGTGTATAAATCTCCTATGTAACTAAATGAGAAATAAATGCCAATTAATTAAAGTATTTTTAAGTTTCTCTAATACTACATATAAAATATGTGGAGGCAAGACAAACACACTCAAAACTACACTGAATAAGACGAGGCAGGGAAAATTGTGTCGGGCTGCTTATATTTCAAAAGTAATAAGAAAGAGAAATTGGCAAAGACTAGAAGAGAGAAACCTTGATGGAAAACTGGTAAAGAGATCAGAAAAAGAAACTCCAGGATTAAGGAACTAATTTATGCTACGAGAAACTTAACTGGGCAGAGGCATCCTCAATATGGTTTCCTAAAGCTTTTTTCTGAGGGGTATTTTGCTCATGCTGAGTACTGTGGTAAATACTTTTTTGAACAGCTGAGCAGATGAAATCCAGACTGACACCAAATCAGAATAAACTCTCTGGTCTAAATAATGGTTCTTTGGCTCTTGGATTCAGGTGTCCTAGTCTATTCAGTTAAGTTAAAAGCACATATTAAGCATCGGTGCATACAGTGTATTGGTAACCATTATCTATGCCAAAGATCAAATGAGAGTTATTGTGTGTGTAGAAAATAGATTGACTAATCCCCCCCTCAATAAGCATTTATTGAGCATCTATTATGTAACCAAGGAGGAGGGTCTATCAGCTCCTTTGTGGAAGGTGTCATACCTGTCTTGGTCATTGTTGTATCCATAGCATTTAGTTAGCCTATTGACTGAAACATGACAGATATTCAATGAATATAACGTGAAAGATGACAACAACAGAATTAGAAGACAGATGTACATATATGCACATACAAAAGATAATTTAATATTGTAAATGCTAGAGAACAATATGGATAGTTACTCTTATCTGGAAAGAGATTAATTCTAGTTCAGAGCCTGGGAGAAGATACATCTTGGAAGCAGGATTTGAATAATAGGTAGAAGTTTGTCAGGTTGAGTTCAAGGGGAGTTATTCTCATTGTTACATACTATGAGGAGAAAATTCAAATGCCTACAGAAACAAGGAAGCCTGTATTCAAACTGGTAGGAATAGTGTAGATCTTATGAACACAAATGTCATCTAAATGGAGCAACGACTTACCTCGTGGTAATGTTGCTACATTGAACCAGGGAGCCAGGTGGCTAGACTGGCCAAGTTTCCAAGGCAAGACAGAAATATGGACTGTTCTGAAAAATCTCTATGTTTCACTATTGGCAACTAATTAATATTAAGAGATTTCTGCTGGCCATGTGCTTGTGTACTTTTATTGTACCTTGGATAAACTTCTCATAATTTGGGAGATAATACCTTCTCAAACTTCAGGATCAATAGCTATTCATTGAAATAATATACAAATTCTCTAGTATGGGTTTGTATATTATTTATTAATATATAAATCATTTATTAAAAGAAAAAAAAAGCTTAAATTAAGGATCCTCTCTGACAACTAATTAACTAATAATTTTTATCTCACAACCCTGTGAGATAAAAATTATTAATTAACATTTTGCATTTTTGTCCTTAAAGGAAGGTTAAGCATGTATTCTAAGCATTGGTTGGCTTTTTAAGAAACTTGTCTTAAAACTTTTAAAAACTCAGATCTGCTTGCCTTTTAGAAAATTCTTAATAAGCATTGTACAATACAGAGAGAAGTGAACAATATACATTATAGACAATGAGGGATTTCTTAAATATGTCAAATAACATAAAATCTTTTAACCTTGTCTTTTATGTACAAAGGCACCTTTAAGGGTGTCTCCAGGAAGTGCTATATTAACACAGAAGTTTAGTTAATTACAGCCACTATTCTCACATACCTTAACTGAGTGTGAATACCAAGCAATCTAATAGTGTGCCCCTGAGCATTAATACCTAATGAAATTGGATTCCTTGTTTCCTCTAATGAGCTCATTGCTTTTCTAAATATGGTCATTGCAGGTAAATGATCAATAGCTTTGAAAATGACAGCACTACTGGATTATGTTGGCATGAAAAAAATATTCCTTACGTAAAAATAAGTATTCTCACATGTATATCTCAGGTGACCTTCTGAATAATGTCATGTATAGCAACAATAGTCATAGTAGATTGGATGGGTTGTTTTAGTGGCTGAGTTAGAAGAAAATTGTAGATAGTCACTCTTTCATTATAAAGAATTGTTTTCAAGTCCACATAACCTAGCTTAATTTGAAATAAATTGGATCCCATGTGTTTCTGTTAATAGAGAGAATGACAGGCAGTAGGCTATGAGAAGGTCTGTTTTCTGTTATGGTATGTACTAGAGGCCTGGTGCCTGAAATCCGTGCGCTGGGTGTAGGGCAGGTCCCTCGGCCTGGCCTGTGCCCTCACACACAGTCCAGGACCCCTCAGGGGATGTCTGTCTGCCAGCTTAAACCAGCACTCAGACATCCCTCTCACAATCTGAGCTCTCCCAGTCCAGGACCCCTTGTTCCTTACCGTCCACCTACAGTGGATGTGGGAAAGGCTCCCACCACTGCCGCTCTGCTCTCCAGATGTGAGGCTGGCTTCTGGCTGAGCAGTCAGGGGGGAAAGCTGCTCAACCAGAAGCTGGCTTGCTGCTCCTTAGCACTGGCACCACCTCCCAACCACTGGTGTAGGGTGGGGGCTGATTGGGGCCAGGCTGGCTGGGGGAGGGGCCGTGGGAGGTTGAGGCATCATGGTTACACCCTGTCCCACCTCTGTGGAGGAGCCAGGACCACACCGCCCCCTCTCCTGCTGCCTCTGTGAAAGTGGGGGTTCCAGGACCCAGACCTGTGCCACTGCCTCTCTTGCTGCCTGTGAGGAAGGAGGGGTGCAGAGATTGCCATGGCTGGCCTGGAGGCACAGGCTCACTCGTCCCACCCTTACCACTGGTCGTTCAGGAAGGTCATTCTTGCCTCAGCTCTCAAGCCCTGGCTTCATCTGGAAGGATGTCCAGAAGGACATCTGGAAGGACAGTTGGCTGTCTGATCTAATTAGCATATTTGCTCTTTATTATATAGGATAATAATTATAGCATCTTTTTGTTACAGTACAATGGCTGAGTAAAAATAATATTTGCTGTGTTTATTTCCTGGGCTTGTCATAACAAATTACCATAAATCTGGTAGCTTAATGTTGATGTAAGAATGTCTAAACCTTCAGAGTATTTTGTAAGAGTTTATTCGAGCCAACCTGACAACAATTGCTGGGAAGCAATATCTGAAATGCTCCAGAGAATGACAGTTTGTGGTTTCTTTTGTACATCTGGAATTAAGGAGGGAGCATAAAGATGACGTAGAGATGGGAGAAAGCCAGTCAGGGGTTACATTACAGGATTGTGAACACAGTTATGTGTATTCTCTTGAGGGTGGTTATACTTCCCAGAGCTTTCCAAAGGTGTGTTTACCTGGATGCACTAAAACAATGGACAGTGCTTGCTGAAGGCAAAGATAAACCTTCTACTAAGGAAGTTATATGGCCCAGCCTGTGTGGCTCAGTGGTTGAACACTGAACTATGAACCAGGAGGTCACAGTTTGATTCCCAGTCAGGGCATATGCCCGGGTTGTGGGTTCAATCCTTAGTGGGTGGTGTGCAGAAGAGAACCAATCAATGATTCTCTCATCATTGATGTTTCTATATCTCTCTCCTTCTCCCTTTCTCTCTGAAGTCAATAAATAATAATGATTATAATAATAAAATAACAGAAAGGCAATTATTAAAAAAGAGTTATATGCCTGGGGCATGACCACTCACCATAAGCTGCCCGATTGTGCATTTATGATCAGATCACCCTGTGAGGTTTCTTTCAGTCACTAGAATTATTAGATTTATTTACAGAGCTCCCCTTTTTGCCCACATTCACACAAGATAACTTTATTATCTCACAGCTCTGGAGGCCAGCAATTTGAAATCTAAGTCTTGGCAGACTTCACTATCCCTAGGGGAGAATCTATTCCTTACCTCTTCCAGCTTCTAGTGGCTGTGGGTGTTCCTCGACCTGTGTCCACATCACTTCCATCCCTGCCTCTGTGCTTACATTTCCTCCTTTTCTTCTGACTGTGTCTCTCCTTGGTCTCCTATGAGGACATGCCACTAGATTTATGGCCTAGCCTGGTAATCTAAGACCATCTTTTTATTTCAAGGTCCTAAACGTAATTACATGCGTAAATCTGTCCCCCCACCCCCCTCAGATAAGGTCCCATTCACAGGTTCTGGGGACTAGGATATGGACATATTTTTTTGGTGACCACCATTCAGCTCCTGACATCTGCCTTTCTCTGCTGTCGTTATGGTTAGCCAGGAAAGCTTAGCAAAGGCACTACTCAGGTTGTTATGATGTTTAACTTACTTATTAATATTGCCATTTACTGAGAAATTGTGTGTGTGTGTGTGCACTTTTTAATTCTTATAATCTTTTTAGCATTATCTCTTTTATGCAGATAAAGATGGCTAAAAAAAGGTAAGGTCTTGCTCAAGATACAGCACAACTAATAAGTGTCAATTTATACTTAAAGTCTATATGTTTTCAACTATAGCTTAAATTTACATATTCATATTCTTATTTAGAAACTAGAGGTCCGGTGCACAAAAATTTGTGCACTAGGGTTGGGCAGGTAGGGGGGTCCCTCAGCCTGGCCTGTGCCCTCTCACAGTCTGGGACCCTTTGGAAGATGTCCATTTGCTGGCTTAGGCCTGCTCCTCAGGGGACCAGGCCTAAGCTGGCAGTCAGACATCCCTCTGGCAGCTTGGGAGCCCTCAGGGGATGTCCACTTGCCAACGGGGAGTAGGCCTAAGCTTCAGTCGGACATCCTTAGTGCTGCTGAGGAGGCATGAGAGGCTCCCACTACCACCTCTGTACTGGTAGTCATCAGCCTGGCTTGTGGCTGAGCAGAGCTCCCTGTGGGAACACACTGACCACCAGGGGGCAGCTCCTGCATTGAGCATCTGTCCCCTGATGGTCAGTGTGTGTCATAATGACCAGTCATTCCCAGTGGTTCTGCTGTTAGGGTTAATTTGCATATTACCCTTTTATTATATAGGATTAGAAATTGATGTGTTAAATTTCATAAGATAGATTTTTTTTTCATTAAATTTTTGGCCTCTGTGATTCCTCAGTTTCCTGAAATAATACTCCATTTCAGAATATCACTTTCAGATTTTACCTTAGGAAGAGCAAGCCAAAGTGAAGTTTTATAGAATAATGGCCCATAGGATGAGAATAAATTTAGGGCTTACTGATTCACTTAAACTATCTATTAATTTCCATTAATAAAGTAGTTTAGCCCAAATGGATTTGGGATTTAAAAAATAGGTGTTAAGTATACATCACTGCTTAAGGCCTTATGCATGGTGTTTGGTGTTTGAATCCTATCTTCTCCATTTATTAACAACTAGAGGCCTGGTGCACAAAAATTTGTGCAATCGGGGGGGTCCCTCAGCCTGGCCTGTGCCCTCTCACAATCTGGGACCAGTTGGGGGATGCCCACCTGCTGACATGCTTAGCCAGCCTGGGTGAGGGGCTGATGGTTGTTTGCAGGCTTTCCAAGCCCCCCAGTGGGGACCCTCACCCCATGGGGGTGTGGCCAGCCTGGGTGAGGGGCTGAGGGCCATTTTAAGGCTGCCCACAGCCCCTTCAGGGTTCAGGTCCTTACTGGGGTGCCTGGCTGGAAGCAGGTTTCTGGGATTTATTTAACTTCTATAATTGAAACTTTGTTGCCTTGGTCCCCCACTCAAAGCCTGGATTGCCCCTGGCAACCCAAGGTCCCAGCCTGGCAGGTATCTGGGGTTTGTTTATCTTCTACAATTGAAACTTTGTAGCCTTGAGTAGAGTTCAGGGCTTCCTCCATTGCCCGGGGCAACTCCAGCTTTGTGGGCACTACCATCTTAGTTGAGTTAATTTGCATATTTTCTCCTGATTGGTTGGTGGGTGTGGCTTGTGGGTGTAACAGAGTGAAGGTTAATTTGCATATTACTCTTTTATTAGATTAGATGCTTTCTTGAGGTTAAGGCACCTTTCCTGTGCCTTATTTTCCTTATTTATAAAATAGGCAATTATAATGATATCTCAAGGATACTTTAAAGAATAAATGAAATAATAATTTGCTTAAAGTGCAACTGCCTTATAGTACAAAATCAATATAGAAGTATTAATTATTGACCCAGTAATCCCACTTCTAGGAATATATCCCAAGAAATCAGAAACACCAATCAGAAAGAACACATGCACCCCTATGTTCATAGCAGCACCATTTACCATAGCTAAGATTTGGAAACAGCCTAAGTGCCCACTAGCAGGTGAGTGGATTACAAACTTGTGGTATATCTACATAATGGAATACTATGCTGTTGCAAAAAAAGAACTCTTACCTTTCACAATGACATGGATGGACCTGGAGAACATTATGCTAAACGAAGTAAGCCAGTTGGAGAAAGATAAATATCACATGATATTACTCAATCGTGGGATATAATGAAGCACATAAACCGATGAACAAACATATATCTAGAGACATAGAAGCATCGAACAGACAGACGTCAAACCTCAGAGGGAAGGCAGGGGAAGATGGGAGGGAGGGTAAGAGATCAACCAAAGGACTTGTGTGCATTAATATAAGCATAACCAATGGACACAGACAATAGGGGAGTAAGGACATGTGCTGGGGGGTGGGAGTGGCAGGGGGAGGTCAATGGGAGAAAAAGGAGACATATATAATATTTAAACAATAAAGAGTTTAAATAAAAAGATGTATTAATTATTATCAGTTAAAAGTATTTCACATAGAAAGTGACCAAAGACATACTACATTTGAAATTGTAGTGGAGCAGCCAACAGCAGAGTTTGGTAGTTTTATTTGGCACACAGCACATCTTTAAGGCAGAACACAGGGTAGAGAGTGTCCAAGTGCAAATATTACCTGTTAGAATTTTCTTTTGTAAGTCAAAGTGTTTTGTGTTTCTTCCTTTCTTCTTCACACCAATTGTAATTCCTGTGCCTTTGTATTTCTCTCCTCACTCTGCTCTGTTACTTATTCTTTTTTTAAGGAAAAAATTAAGTTTTCATTTTCCAAGATAACCTTTGCTACATCTTACCTATTTCAGATTGCCAAGGTAATTGAGTCAGTAATTGAGTCAAAAGAAACAATCTTATTATCTCTGTTTCATATGCATGAACTCTGTCAAGAATACTGGGAACTATTTTCCGTTGGCATGTTTACAATTCTAAGAAACCTATTGTGACTTACAATTTAGAGATAAAGTATGGGCAGGCTCAGAGCACTGATAGCTTTTAGTTCTAAGTAGACCAAGAATTATCTGCACAGCATTTCTAACTAAAAGCTGTCAGATTGTATAAAATTAATGCTAGTTTGTTTACATCCATATCATAGTGTAAGCAATTGTAGTCTGTCAGTGGAGCAGAGAGGAAGAAGTGGTGAAGTCTTTATATTTCACTTGTTTGTGTTTTAATGTATAGCTTTCTGTGGCAATTACTTTAAATTTATGAACCTCATTTATAATAGCACTTTTCTTCATGGAACCCAGTGTTCATGATGAAGACAAATTAATGATCATTATTAATAGACTCAAGATGTCAACAGTTATTATCTATTGTTAAATTGATTTTGGGTGAAGGAGTGAGCAAATGTCAGCACAGGAGAGTGAAATGAATTATCTCCATGATAAACTATGGATGATGGAACCACCACAGGCATCTGCATATGCTTAATTTTGATTTTTATCCAGCTGAGGCATGACTTATCCCTCCCACCCCTATTCAGAAAGTGAATTCACTTCCTGGTGGGGAAAGTCTTTAATTCTTAGTGTTTAAGGAAAAATACTGTAAAATGCATTGTGTTTATTATAAATGAAATTCTGATCATGCTCATAGCCACTGTACTTTGCTATCAAACTCACAACAGCCGAGCTCTTCCTTTGATCAAGGGGAACTAAATTGTGTCTGCATGAATTGTTTCACGCTGTGTCTTCTCCCATGTCTAGGTGAGCACAAAATGCCGAGGCCTCTGGTGGGAGTGTGTCACAAATGCTTTTGATGGAATTCGCACCTGCGATGAGTATGATTCTATACTTGCCGAGCATCCCTGTACGTATACCTCAGACATTCCCCTCACAGGGAGGGAACACCAAGGAACATTGAACTCAGGTTTCTGTTGTGTGGTTTTTTTGTCCTACAGTACTGTATTAAGGTTCTTTCCAGTTTTAAATATTTTGATTAGACATTTAGTTTATTTCTGAAATGTGAGTTGAAACATTTTAGAGTATTTTATCTTTTCCAATGTGTTTGTAAATTCTTTAGAGTAAAAATATTACCTTATTCGTTTCTGCTTTTCCCCAAAGGACCTGGCATAGTGCCTTATACACAGTAGGCTTAGAGTCAACATTTTAAAAATTGAAACGAATTCTTCAGGATGCTTTGATTTTATGATTAGCACTGACAGGTTGGATGAAAAGTATTTCAGAGATATATTTAACTATGACTGTTCAAATAAAAAGCTTATAGCATTTCAATGGAAGATTTGCCATGAAATGAGAATTGGAGATAGAAGGGCAGAGACAGAAAGAGACAGATTAAAGCAAATAGGTTTTAGTTTCTTTCAAAGTAATTAACAGGTGATGGTACTACAAGGCAACTTCTTTTCTCAAGATAAATGGAAAGCAAACCTTGGAATGATACTTCTCTTCAGAAAGCTCTTCATCCAGGGCAAAGAACCTAAAAGGATTTCAGCGCTGTAAATATCTTCCCTTGGCATTTGGGATTTGAGTGCCTGGAACATTTTTAACATAATTCATAAAGACTTTATTTCATCTTTTTTCTTTCTTTTTTTTTTTTTAAAGACCTCTTAATTCTTTCTCATTTCCCCCTCTCTGGACTAACCTAGTTCTACCTACAAAGAAGAATGAGTTGGTCAATAGGAATATAAATTCATGTGGTCACTAAACTATTCCAGAAATATAGAGATATGGATACAGCTGAGAAAAAAAAGAAACCTCTCAACATATTAAACGCTTATGCAAGAAGAAAATAAAATCACTCATGAGCACACTGCACAAGAGAAAAATCATTTTACATTTTCATGTCCCTTTTGTATCTTTTGCTTACACTATCTCACATTTTTCTTTTATATAGTCTCATCAATTAGTTGCAAATAACATAAAAAAGATGCATTAATTTTCTTTAAAAATCTCTATCCTATACTTAAAGACAATGGAGATGAAAATGTATTCTAAAAATATTATAACTATTCCAAGTTAGGGTGTTACTTATAAGAGAGTAGGATTTTATTTTTAGTCTTTGATATCTTTTACACAACCATAGTCAACCAAAGATAACCTTTTTCATTATCCTGTGAACTGAAGTATGCAGACCCAGACAAATACTTTTTTCTAGGGTTCCTGTTCATATAGTTCATTTGGACCCCCTGTCCTCCCCCCCCCACGATTTAGAATATATTTAATATTCTGGCAGCCAAATCTCACACAATCCTCAAAAGACAACAGGGGGTGAGGGTGAGGGCAGGAGTGGGGAGATGAGGAGACATTGGGGGGATGAAGTCACATTTGTAATATATTAATCAATAAAGGGAAAAAGGAAGTTCCCAGGTGTCCTGCATTAGCAAACTGCTTGCAGTGCTACTTTCTTGGAATTGGCGTAGCCATGAAGCATCCGGATGATCTCATAAGCATGAGTCCTGGAGTTCAGCAGAGCATCTGAATAATGCTCTGGGTGAGATCGAGGGTCAAAGAAGGAAAGGACAGGACCCTCAGTGATTTCAGGGCACCCCATCCAGATGGTGCTCCTGTTACTGGGTAGTCCCAGGTTCCAAAAAGACTCATAGGAAATTTCAAGGGAGGCACTCCAAAGTGTGGGGCCCCTTGGCTTGGGGTGTTGAAAAGAGTCCCACTTGTGTATATCATTTGATGATCAGGAGTATCTGTTGAAATACAAAAACTAATACTACCTAATGAGTTACATATTATTTTCTTTCCTCGATTTTGAGAAAAGTCAGCCTTAGGTTTGAAATTTGAAACTATTTTTTTTAATAATGCTAAATTTTGAGACCTTAAAAATTCCATTCTAGAAGTGAATATATATTCATATTTTAATAACACAATAGTACATATAGTATATATACCTATAGAAGCTGATTTTATGCATTGATTTTTTCTTACACGATCATAAACATTTTTTTTGTTTTAAATAAGAAAAATTGGCCACATTTTTGTAAGCAACCTATTACTAAATAGGTCCTAAAGTTACCTCATCATTGGAGGATATTGTAATGCAAGGGAACCTCAAATCACTATGAATATAAAACCTAATTACTATATCATTAAAGGAGTAAATGTTATTACTCCTCTCTATTAGTCAGCTAAAAGACTGGTGGTTCTGACTTCGGTAATTAACCCTCCACACATTGTAATGAAGTCTTCCTATTGTTAAATTTGCATAACCATCCCTCATTCAGGAGGCTGTTTGCTTCCACTGCAGGAGGTGACTGCTACTCTTCCACTTCTATTTTCCTTGTCTTCTCTTCCCTGTGCCTTCTACTGTTTATTCTCACTGGCTGTAGCTTTAAAATATGCTCAGTTGACAATGCAAATGAAAGGGTTAATGTGAAGTCTTGGCCATGAAGGGTCATGGCTTGAAGGAATGTGAAAGAGAATATAATCTGTCTCCCAGAAATAGTGTTCTATAGCTCTCCCACCAGGCTAAAGTCGCAAGAGACCTCTTAAAATTAATTTTGCTCCCCTATATCAAACTTTAACAAATTATTTTTAATTTTTTACAATAAAAGTTCAAACAAATATCGTGGTCATTTATTATTGAATATTCATTGAGTAAATTCTGTGTAACAGATATTCTACTATAATTCAGCGTTCAGTTATCATATGTGTGAACAGGATTCAGTCCAGAACAGGAAGCAAAAGAGAAACATTTATTTAGTCCCCGCTATATACCAGGCATTTTTATAGGAGGCAACAAGACTAAGTAATAATCAGTGCTTAAACAAATAATAATGGCAACAGACGCATAATATTTGTTTTATGGAAAATGTAAAGGTACTCATTTCAAATTCATGCAAATTTAAATGTACCACTTTCAGGTTGCATGTTTTTTTATGCACCTCTGTGAGTTAGTATGTCTTCTTCCTCTGACTATACTGTAACCGCCTGCCCCAATCTTGCAGTGAAGCTGGTGCTGACTCGGGCAATGATGATTACTGCAGACATTCTAGCTGGGTTCGGATTTATTACCCTGCTCCTGGGTCTCCACTGTGTAAAATTCCTCCCTGATGAGCCATACATCAAAGTGCGCATCTGCTTTGTTGCTGGGACCACATTATTAATAGCAGGTACTGGTCTGGACTAATGGTAGGGGTAGATATACACATCTAAAATCCGTTTTTAAATTTTGTTATTATTGACAGTATTGCAGATGTTCCCCAATTTCCTTTCATTGGTTTCCAGCCTCAAGGCCTTTACCACACTATTGTCTGTGTCCATGGTTATGCATATCTAATATAATAAAAGAGTAATATGTAAATTGACCATCACTCCAAGACACCCAAACCACACCCACCAGCCAAGCCACACCCACCAGCCCATCAGAGTGGCTGTATGCAAATTAACCCAGCCAAGATGGTGGCCGGCAGCTGTGGAGCTAGAACAAGCAGGAGAGTTCCATTGCAACTGCCTGACTAGGCCAGCAGGCCTCTGCTCAAGCAACAATGTTTCAATTATAGATGCCACGGAGCTGAAGCAAACAGGAGGCTTCCATTGCCTGCCTTGGCTCAAGGTAACAAAGTTTCAATTATAGAAGATAAATAAACCCCAGAAATTTGATTCCAGCCAGCCTCCCTGGGACCTTGGGTCAATGGGAGCTGTGAAC
Organism: Murina feae; assembly: GCA_004026665.1. NCBI lineage: Eukaryota > Metazoa > Chordata > Mammalia > Chiroptera > Vespertilionidae > Murina > Murina feae. The sequence goes on from PVJC01014832.1 coordinate 31,876, forward strand.
AGCCTGAAAACAGTCCTCAGCTCCTCACCCTGGATGGCCAAACCCTCATTGGGGTGAGGGTTCCCACTTCAGGGGCTTGGCCAGCCTGCAAACAGCTATCAGCTCCTCACCCAGGCTGGCCAGGCATGCCAGCAGGTGGACATCCCCCAAGGGGTCCCAGATTGCGAGAGGGCACAAGCTGGGCTGAGGGACTCCCCCGACCAGTGCACAAATTTTTTTGCACCAGGCCCCTAGTATGAATATAATTTCTTTGTTTAATCTCTTCCTTTATCTCCCCCACCTCCCCCCAAAATACACGCCTCTGAGATATGTCAGCTTATTGCATGCATCCATGCCTCCTCTTGGCCTGTTTTGTTCATCAATTTATTATGTTTTTAAAATTCCACATATAAGTGAGATCATATGATATTTCTATTTCTCTGACTGGCTTATTTCACTCAACATAATATTCTCCAGTTTGTCCATGCTATTACAAAGGGTAAGAAATCCTTTTTCCAGCTGTATAGTATTCCATGGTGTAAATGTACCACAACTTTTTATGCACTCATCTACTGATAGGCACTTGGGCTGTTTTCAGATCTTAGCTACTGTAGATAACATTGCTATAAACATAGGGGTGCATATATTCTTTGACTGGTATTTCAGGGTTCTTGAGATGAAGGAGAAGGGTAATATTCTGAAGTGGTTATTTTAGGATCATGTGTGACTTCCTTTTCTAAATTGAAGGAATAAAAGGCACATTTACCAGTCCTACTTTCTTTTGCTTTGGAATCAGATAATTAATCTTTTTTGTTTAATATGGCAGATCAAGATTTATCAAAGTCCTCAAACTATTTTTCAACTATTTAAAAAAGCTGTATAATGCTTTAATTTAAAAAAAATAATTTCTAATGTGATTATTCCTGAAGTTAAATTCTCAGTTACGCCCCAAATTAAGCCTCCTTACCTACGCCCACCCCACCAATTCTTTTTAGCAATGAATTAAATTGTGCCAAGTCCTATATGAGACTTTCCTCATGTGCCAACCCATTTGCTCATAAACTAAACAATGAGCAGATAATATTATTCTCTTTACTTAAGGAGCAGATGAATAAATAGAGTTCTGAAGACTAATAAATCAAACATGACTAATAAACTATAAGTCAAGAAACACTTCACATGATGTTTATTAGTGAAACAGCACAATTAATATTTTACTCAGGTCTGTTGTCAACTTCAAAGCTTAGTCTTTCTCTACCACAACATGATGTCATCTTTGGATCTTGATGCAAGTTGGGAAGAAGCATTCTGTTGAAGAAACTAAACAGAAATATCCTCCAGTGAGAAAACTGTCTTCTTTTATGCTAGAAGCAAAAAGTTAGCAAAGCAAATGTAAGTGAGAACCTGACCAGGCACTGCAGGTAGTGAAGACAGAGATTGTGCCCTCGGAGCCTGGCTTTGTCTGGAAGATCGTTCGCCTACGCAGTCTAATTAGCATATTATGGTTTTATTAGACAAGTAACTTAACCTGTCTTCATTTTCTGATCTTCGGAATAGGCTGAAGCCCAGGCAATAATATCTACTTTGAATTGCTCTTGTGAAGATCCAATGTGTGCAGAGCAAGCTCATAGCAGAAAGCCTAACCTATCACCAACTCAAAGCCGGTTCTCCTTGATTTTTTTCACGTGCAAACATTTTCACCTACAAACAAGGCCCTAATGATTCTTAGATTGTATTAAAAAGTTACAAGAATTTAGTTATTTTTCCTTTTTAAGACATGTATTCCTGTATCCAGACTAGTGATACCATCAAGTTTTTGTGTGTAACAATGTGTTTTATTTAACAAAATTAACATCATTTAGTGCTATACATTTTGTTACAGAATACTTTTTGAGATATTACTAGATACTTCATTTTTTAAAAATAAAATAACAGAATGAGCTAAATTTACAAAAAACCAAGTCTAATAGAGAAAATCCCAGTAGGAATGGCTGAAGAAAAAACGACTACATTTAAATTGCCAGACATGGCCAAAGACTTGGAACCATCATTCAGAATTAGTATTCGCATAGATTCTAGGTTTTAACCAAAGGAATTTCCATTCTAAACCTGTCTGTTACAGTATTATAGAGAAGGCATGATAATTTATCTAAAGATTATACGTCCACGATCTGCTTCTTCTTAAAAACTAATAATTGGGAGAAGAAATTAAATAATTGGGAGAAGAGTGCAATGAAATAGTGGTTTAAATAGATATCACAAACTCCCTAGAAAAAAATGTGGAAAACATTTTGGACACTAAAAGTTTTAGAAATACCCTTTCATATAGCCTTTTATCCTCCAATGCCCTATCTTTTTTTTTTTTTTTGCATCTAGGCCCTGACATGCAAATTATTCCTTTAAAACAAGAGGACCTTAGTGACATCACTTCAAGCTATTTGTCAAATAGACTAATTTAAAAGGAATAAATTTTATTTAAAAGGAATAAATTCTATTTACAAGGAATACATTTTCTCTATTTACTTTTATATGTGGGGGTGATAGGTAAGAATTTATTTTAAGTTGAAGACAATTTTTACTCCAGCTACTAGTTTTTAACACCAGCACACTAAAACGAATGACTTTAAAAACATAATTTCCATATGAGTGTGTGTTATGTAGCTGACGTGACTTTAATCGTGGGGCTGGGTGGTGGAGAAGGGGAGCAATAGAATGTTCTTAAAAGCATCTACTTTCAATTAAAATATTGACATAAAAAGAGCACATGTTCTTCATTATTTGTCTTAAATTTTGTGTTCTTTCTCTTCTTTAGATTTTTCTTTTGTTTTAGTAGTTTTCTTTCTACAATACTAAAATAACCTTGGAAAGAGAAAAATTGAAGAAACCCATAGTGACCATTTTAGGTTTACAAAAACAGATGAGCACTGCACTCTTTTATGTTTGTATTTCTGAGATGTAATTTGGAAGAAATACAAGATAGGCAGTCACAGTAACCCATAAAAGAAGTGACCACAATTTGAGTTGTTCTTGAATCCACGGTATCATTTATTATTCCTTGCATGATGCCATCTGTTTTGAGTAGCAGAATTTAAATTTAGAAAAGACCTGCATTTTTTTTATCTTCCTTTTCTTTCAGGTGCCCCAGGAATTATTGGTTCTGTGTGGTATGCTGTTGATGTTTATGTGGAACGTTCTACTCTGGTTTTGCACAATATATTTCTTGGCATCCAGTATAAATTTGGTTGGTCCTGTTGGCTTGGAATGGCTGGGTCTCTGGGTTGCTTTCTGGCTGGGGCTATCCTTACATGCTGCTTATACATCTTCAAAGGTAAGAACAAAATCAACTAGCATAATTCCCTGCCTCCCATATCATTTTCCCCAACCCAATGGAAACACATCTCACCAACTCAAAATAATGTTATTCCCTTGATCTCTCCTCACTGCCATTAAAAATTTCAGTTGTTCAAGGTCAACTCATTTCTAATATTCAAACCTATTACCCAGGTAGTGCTACATTTATTGAAAAAAAATCCTATAGCTACAACTGTCTAATATCCAAACATATAATGATTAATTTGATGTATCATAATCTTATATCTCTCACTTCACCCAATCTATTACATTTATATCTAGAGTTAAATAGAGAAGTAGACTGAAAAACAAACCAAATATTTGTTGTTAAAAACTGCAATTTGGTTTCTAAAAACACCACTTAAAAACAAAAAGAACTCCTCTCCTTATCAAGAAAAAATAAAGATAATACTGGCTAAATTTTCAATCTAAAAATAACTTAGGTGATAAAAATTTATATTGTCATCTAGAGGTCTTCTTAGATTATTCTTTATTAGAATACTAGGGGCCCGGTGCACAAAAATTTGTGCACTTGGCGAGGGGAGGAGGGGGTCCCTCATCCTGGCCTGTGCCCTCTCACAGTCTGGGACCCCTCGGGGGGGGGGGGGGATGTGCACCTGCTGGCATGTATGGTCAGCCTGGGAGAGGGGCTGAGGGCTGTTTTCAGGCTGGCCACAGCCCCC
>PVJC01014833.1:0-35888 GCA_004026665.1 Murina feae
TGGCACCCCTATAATTCTGATGTTGGTGCGCTTGAAGTTGTCCCAGAGACTCCTTACACTATCTTCATACTTTTTGATCCTTTTTCTTTTTTCTTCTTTTCTTTTTTCTTTTTGCTTGTCCCGCTGGGTGGGTTTTGCTTCTTCATATTTCATATCTTTGACTTGCTTCTTGCGATCCTCTCGTCTGCTGTTGGATGTCCGTATAATATTCTTTATTTCAGTCAGTGTATGCTTAATTTCTAGTTGGTCCTTTATCATATCCTTGAGGGTCTCATTGGATTCATTGAGGATCTCACTAAATTTATTGGCAGTCTCTAGAAATTTCTTGAAAAACCTAATAACCGTGGTTTTGAACTCTATATCCTGTCGTTTTCTTTGCTCCATTTCTGTCATTTGTGACCTGTTTCTTTGTCTCCACATTTTGGCTGCTTCCCTTTCTGATTTAGGCGATCACTGTGAGGAATTAACCTCTAAGCCACTTGGTTATGAGAGTCAGCTGTGTCTACAGTGGGAGAACTTCTGTGCTGGAGACACCCTTATGGGGCAAGAGTTGTTTCAGTGGGGCTTTTGTGCTCACTGCATCTGCCCCGAGTGTGTCCCTTGTGGATCTGTTTTGTTTAGGTTAGTCCCACTCTGGCCACTGGGTGAGGCTGGCTCCTGTATCTTTAAGGAGGTGTTGATTAAGCCTTTGCCTTAGGCTACTCAGTCTTTTATATGCAAAATCCTCTGATGGCAGCTTGGGAGGGGCAGGGCCTCGGGGAGTTTGCAGGGCAGGGCGGAGCAAATAGCTATGGCGCTTCTCAGCCCAGCACTGAGAGACACCAGGTCTCTGTGTCCCACGGTAATTGGTGCAAGCAATGCTGAGAGAAACCCGCTTTGGATTTCCTCCCAGTGCCAGTCAGTCCCCCTTCTCCGGGTGTCTGGGTCCTCAGAAACTTACCTGGAACTGGAGTTCAGAGCCGCTGGGAACTTGTGGCTCTCTCCATTTTGGAAAAGAACCACGTCCGCCGGCGCCAGCCCGAGCCCTGAGCCCCGTGCACGCGCCTCCGTACCTCTGTACTTTGCTTCCGCTGCTTCTCTGAGTCTCAGACTCTTTTCTAGTTGTAGGATTTTCACTCAGCCAGCCTTCCTGTGGGTGCAAGTGGTGTCCGTGTGTTCTTTTCGTGGTTTTTCTGAAATAGTTGTTCACGGCTGCATTTACGGTGTTTACCTTATGCCGCCATCTTGTTTCTCCAATAAAAATATATTTAAAAAAACATTTCAAAGGATTTCTTTCCAGAGTATAAGGTATATTTTCAATATTCAAATTCTGATGGATATTCACTTTTACTTTAAATAGTGGAGTAAATGTAATTGTCTTAATAGTTTGGACTTGTTATTTACAGATTAAATCATTTTATCAAAGTGAAGACAATTTTGTTTAGATTATAAATATAATATGGTATACTCAAAGTAGAAATTTTTTAAAATGAAGAAGATGAAAAGCACTGGTAATTCCACTGCTCACAACTTAAATGAAGACCTTCTAGAGCCCCTGTATGGACATGCAATTATTAGATGTGTTGCTGTACTCTGCTAGTTGCATGTTAAAATGACGGCACTGTTTACACTCTAAGGTCTTGCATGTGGCGATGTTGCATTTACCAGGTTGCCTGTTGGTAGTCACTAGTGGTGAAGGGAGCCTCCCGGCACATGTGCTATTTAATGTGTCCATTTCTTTTGGTTGTATTTTCTTTAAGTTCAGGTGCTGGATTGATCCATCTAGCTTTTTAGCTCTGTTTCTGGGGGAGCTGAGCCAGAGTTGGAGGGAGCCCGTTTCCCTGGTCTTCACCAGAGTTAGATGCCAGGTGTCTGTTCTATCTTCATCAGGGTGAAGGATGGGAAAGCTCGTTTATATTTGCAGTTACTTGGTTACTGTCTTCTCCAGTATGTATCCGTTGTTTCTGTTCCTTCCTTTGCAAACTGCTGACTGGGGTGTCGTCCCCTCAGAAGGAGAAGTCGGACCCACTGGCCAGGAGAAGTCAGAGGTGCCCGAGAACCCTGAGATCCCCCCTGAGCTCCCATCCAGTGCCAGGTCTGTGCTCCCCCAATACAGAGCTGTATCTCCTGCAGTTCATGTAATGCTTGAGCTTAATTCTGAGGAAACATTTGTACTAAGAAGCAAAATCTGTGTATTTTATTTAGTCTTCTTGTACCTGGGTGACAACTAACTACACATAGAACATTTTAGGATTTAGGGGAATGCATAATAATGGCTAAATTATGTCATGTTTTGATTACTGATAGTTATTTTTGTACCTTAAAATTAATGAAAATATAAGATTAAAAGATGGGTCCTTTTAGATTAATGGCATTTCTTAATACTCTGAGAGTATGTGCAGACTGGGAGGCAGATGGTGGCTGGAAGTCAGTGTTGAGCTGACCTGGGTTTTCTGTTGTCTACTTTGAAATGTGGGGATGTTTATGCCCCTGATTTGGTTTTCCGTTGTCTGGGTTTAGAAGAATTCCTCGGCCTGGGAGTGCTAGGCCAGCGCCTCCCCGAGTGAAACGACAAGACAGCACGGAGGTGTTAACAGCGGACAGGTGAGGCGCGCTCTAACAGGAGGGGCAAGGGGTTCTCCCAGTATGTGGGACCTTGGGATCAGTGAGGATCGGGCACATGCTGCAGGGGAAAGGGTGGAGTGGATGGTGCTGGGAAAACTTGCTGTTGAGAAACAGAAAAACCAGGTTAGACCCTCACCTGAAACCACACATGGCCTCACTGTTCAGATCGGTGAGCGAGTCACAGGCACTCCCACAGTTAAACCTTCACAATACGTGGGCAGGACGTTCGGGTGCGTTTCTCTGACCTCTGCATAGAGGGTTTTCTAAGCATAAACACAATGAGGGGAAAATAGGAAAAAAGACTTAAAGGCTTACTTGCACAGAAATAAAACAAAAGTTATGCGCAAATCATAAACAATATAAAAGCCAGCGCCAGGTAGGGCTTTTGTAAGTTTACAACCTGCCAGTGGATGCAGTAGGACCTGTAGATAGAGAAGTCAACAGGCGGGGTCGGGTGTTTCAGAGAGAGCAGGTCAGACTTGGAAATGGCAGGTATAAACATTTACTCAGGTTTTGTTGCTAAGAGACAAAGAGAAGCAGAGGAAGGGCAGTAGGGAGCGGGAAGCAAGGCAGGGCCAAGGGGAGTTACTAGTTCTTGTTTTTAAGACCAGAGAATGAGCACATTTTGGGGTGGCAGGACGATCCTGTGGGGTGGCTTTGGTGATGTGGGAGAAGTAGGCCGGGGGTGTTGGAACAGAATCCCTGAGTAGCCAAGGGGACGTGCAGAGTTAATATGTGGGTGAGATTCTGGGAGGTGAGTTCTCTGTGCCACTCGGTTTTCCGCGTTCACCGGGAGTTTGGGGAGGAGGAGCAGGAGGTCAGAGGAGGGAGACGGGCAAGCAGGTCTCCAGGAGAGGGGGCTGTACAGAGGTCCTCATCGAGGGGTCACCCCACCCCCGGGGATGTTGGGGACGTTGGGGCCATGTCTGGAGTGGCGTCATAAATGGGGAGGAGGTGACTGGAAAGTACTTGGCATCCACTTGGGGGGTTTGGGGCCAGGGCTGCTGCTAAACATCCTGCAGTAGACAGGCAGCCCCCCACCAGGAGCCATAGGCCCATGTGCTGAGCTGCTCTCCCTAACCTCGCACTCAGCTCCAGGTGCACGGGGTGGATGAAAACCACCGCCAATGAGATTTCTAATTTAATCCGATTTCTTTGTATTCAGGGCAGGAAGTGGTCAAACCGTCTCCAATGTGATTGTCGATTTGCAGAACTCTGAGAACGAAGAGGACGACCAGTTTGTGGTGGAGGCTGCGCCCCCTCTCTCTGAGGTGTCAGAACTCGAAGTGGTTAGTGCCCTGGCCTGGGCGTTTTGTAATGACACTTTCACTCCAGCGTTCAGATTCATGCAGACAGAACTTCCCTCTAATTTCCCAGTTAGTTTTCTACCCTATCTTAGCCATTCCTCGGATGAGATCCATGAAGGTAGGATTTGAGGTTTCAACACACCCGAATCTCCTTTTTTCTCCTTCCTTTCCTGCTCAGGTACACGCAGTGGAGTTGGAGGCAGACGAGAAGCACGGTGAGTGCTGTGTTGGTGTGGGCTGGAAGGGTCAGACGCAGGAGTCCGACCAGCGGTAGATAGGGCTCCATGGGCACGGGTCCCTCCGAGGCTGGTGCTTTTTATTCTGGGAGATGATGGATGCTGCTCCCATCCTTGGGGACCCGGGGGCACCCTGACCCTGGAGGTCAGGTGTGAGGTGTTTTGTAGGTGACTCCTTATCCGTATGGCGACATTTGGAATTGCATGACCTCCAGGGTCATTCCCGCGTGGACAGTTCTGTAGTGTTACCTACTTTATTTCATACACCTACGGAAGCAGAGAACAGGCTAATGACCCCTTGTCCCCATCACAGCTCCCACAGTGAGTCTCCTCTTGTTTTATTCAGCCTCCATCCCCCGCCCCCCAGCCCCACTCCCCAGGCCCTTTGCAAGTCCCAGGGCATCATTTCTTCAGGAAACACACTGTACATAGCTCTAAAAGATAAGGGCTCTTTAAAAAAAATATAACCATAAATTCATTGCCATATATATAAAAAATTAATATCTTCCATGCTCCTTTTTCCAGTTTTGTGTGTTTTTTTTTCAGTTTGGCAGTCCAGATAAGGTCCCTGCATTACAGTTGATCTGACTGAAGTCTCCCTTAACTCGGGGCCCTCCCACCTTTTCCCCTCATGGTGTATTTGTTGAAGCCAGTTGTCTGAGTTTCTCACGCCGAGGTGTTGCTTTATTATACCCTCTATGATGCCTTTTCCCACATTCTTGTAACTTAGTTCTAGATAGTTGATCAGATTCAGGTTTTTTAAACTTTAAATATGTTTTTATTGATTTGAGAGAGAGAGAGAGAGAAAAACATCGATGTGAGAAAGCAACATCCATCGGCTGCCTCCTACACACCACCTCCTGGGGACTGAGCCTGCAACCGGGGCGTGTGCCCTGACCAGGAATCAGACCGTCAACACTCAGCCACTGAGCCACACTGCTGGACTCTACATTTCTTCTCAGTCTTTGGAAACAGAAGAGAAAATCTATTTTATTTCTAAAGATTATTTTTCCCTTTCAAAAGCTGATTTCTTTGAAACACTATGAAGCCATAGAGTTAATCTGCACCACCGGCTGTTGTATCCGTCTGGTGCAGGCTGTCTTTATCAAATAAAGGTTATTGAAGCTGTTTTCAGTGTGGAAGGACAAGAGTGAGGACTTGGGTGTTCTTGCCACCCCTCTGCCCATTGAGAGTAGAGTAGCTTCAAAGGGCAGAGAACAACTGGAGCATAAAGCTGCTGCTTTCCAACAGGAGGACTCGTCAAAAAAATTCTGGAGACGAAGAAAGATTATGAGAAACTGCAGCTGTCACCCAAACCTGGAGAGAAGGTAATGGAATGTCTTGTGAATATCAGCATGTTAGCGTCTGTGCCATGCATTTACTTGAAAAAACTAGAAGCACCATTTGAGTGTGGTCACACAGTAATGCCTGTTTTTATGTAGAAAAGCGCCCCCTCCCTCCGTGAGGAGGGAAGACACTGCGGGCTCTTGCAGTGGCATCACTTCCCAGGACCTGGTCAGTTCTGCCCTGGGTGGGCAGCAGCCTCGCTTGGAGGCTCAGGACTCAAGGGCCAAGGCCTGCTCTGCTCTGACTCTGTGGCTGTCCCCTTCCTGCCTCATCCATCCCTTCGCTGTGCAGAGTCGGGAGCAGGCTGCCTGGCCTGGCTGATGGAGAGGCTAGGGGAGCTTTCAAATCTGGTTTTTAGATACAGGCTCCTGGTGTCCGACCTCCCAGCAGTCTTGCTCAGTGTGTGACGAGGCGTTGTTGGCACCCATGGCCTCCTGCCTGCCACTGCTCCTTAGGCGTGTGACCCTGGGGTGAACATCTGCCGGCCAGGCAGTGTGCCGCACATGTCATGTCTAGGTTTCTGTTAACACTTGTTTAAAAATAGCAATAAATATTTATTGTATGTGTGTTTTACAGAAAGCAATTTCTTAGAAAGTTCGTTGTGTCAGCAGCCACAATTCCCATGTTTTACACATACACACACACACGTTGACTTAATGGTTGTTTTAGATAATTCTGCTTAAGATGACCTGGTTTGTCATGAAGACGTGGCCTGAAATAGCGTCTGAGAACCATGCAGTGGGAATAACACCAGGGGGAGCCTTGGATGCTCATAGTTCTGAGAAGCATGTCGCCCAAGGCTTCACAGAAGAGCACTGTGCTCCACTGAAGGAGGCTGACTTCCTGGCCTGCTGTGTGTGGCTGTGGAATTGTAGTCTCTCGGAGTCCTTCCCACAGGCCAGGCATTGTCCTGCCGTCCCTCGCCATGTCCCCAGCCCAGTGGAGTGGCCTGGACTGGAGTGGTCAGCCTTTGTAATTTGTTGTGGTTTTACTTTGCGTTTCTTCTGTGGCTAAGGATCCTGCTGTACGGGTTGCTGGTTCCTCTCTTTCAAACTGGTCCTTTCTGTTCCTTTTCCCAAGTCAGCTTCCTTAGTGGGTAATTCTGTTTTCCTATTTCCTTTTTAGTTTCTTTTGGTAATTAGTATTTGAATCAGGATCAAGTTGACCTACAAATGAAGGAAAGATCTGAAACAGTAGTGGCTTACATGAGATAGAAAGTGCTTTAGCTCATGCGCCAGAGCCTGGAGTGGCAGTGACCCCGATGCCTTCCACCTCTTTCCTCCTGACCTCCATGCCTCAGGGCACCTCCTGGGCCCAGATGGCTGCCCAGTTCCAGCCTTCAGGCCTGCATTCCAGCCAGAAAGAAGGAGGAAAAGGGAAGTAGGAGAAGGGCATACCCCTTCTCCCTCAGGCTATTGATTGGGAGTTGTGCACACCACTTCTACTTATATTATGGTGGCCACATTTTTGTCACTGAGGGAACCATGAAGTGACATTTTTGTTGCAGGCATCAGTTTGCTTGGCTAACCATCAAGGGTTCCATTAACACAGACTAAAACTTGCCAAGTTTCCTCACTGCCTGGCACACTCAGAAATGATAATATTTGCAAGGCACATGGGTCAGTGGCGGAGGCTGCCTGCCTGGCTGGGGTTGAGGATTTCTGGAACTAGCACGTCTACCACATGCGGCTGCTCTCAATGGCAGGAAGCTTCTCAGAGGTCAGAAACGAGGTTGACCAGCAGTCTCTCCACAGCGCTTCTCCAGGAAATTGTTTGTTTCATTCATGTTTTACAAAGTCATGGAAAGAACGTGTTTGAAGTATACTTCATGATTTAAAAATGTATCTGTAATTACAGTTTTTTCCTTCTGCCAATGACATCTTTTCCCTTGAGGAGACTTGAAACACTACTGAAGTAGGCACTCCCTCGCAGAGTCAACTTTGTTTTGTAGATACTCACTTTTGTGTTGTTTTCATTTCAGTGATTTCTGCTCTTTTTCCTTTCAATTTCTTTTTTAAAAAAAATATATTTTTATTGATTTCAGAGAGGAAAGGAGAGGGAGATAGAAACATCAGTGATGAGAGAGAATCATTGATCAGCTGCCTCCTGCATGCCCCAACTGGAGATAGAGCTCGAAACCCGGGCTTATGTGCCCTTGACTGGAATCAAACCCAGGACCCTTTGGTCCGTAGGCCAACGCTCTATCCACTGAGTCAAACCAGCTAAGTGGTTTCATTATGCATTTACTTTTTCTAGCCTCTTGTGTAAAACTTAGCTCATTTATTTTTAGTTTTTGTCATTTTAAAAATTAATACATTCACGACTATACAGTTCTCTTTAAGCATGCTTTAACCTTGAATTTTAAATTTCTTAAATAACAAATTAATATTAAATTTTCTTAAATTTTAATATGAAGTTCTTTGTTATTCCTTTTAGACATGTAGGCTACTTAGGAGTCTGTTCTTTAGCTTTCGAATATAAGGCTTTTTATAAAATCTTTTTTTAAAAGTCTTTTTTCTTTTTAAATCCTCAACCAAGGACATGTTCATTGATTTTTTTAGAGAGAGGTTAAAGGAGCAGGGAGAGAGAGGAACACTGATTGATTGCCTCCTGTACATGTCCTGACCAGGGCTGGGGATCAAACCTGCAATCCGGGCATGTGCCCTGACTGGGAATCAAATCTGAGACCTTTTGGTGTATGGAACGATGCTCCAGTTTACTGAGCCACACGACCAGAGCTAAAAAGTCATTTTACTGACAGCGCCTAACATAATTGCACACTCAGAGATGGTCTACCGGGATGTGGTAGTGATTAGTTGGAAGTGAGCCTTTCTTCTTGGCCTGGCTGTGATCAGTGTTTGTAAAAGCTTTAGAGTGCTCGCAGTGTTTCTACCTTCTACACTTGGGGGCCAGGCTTCAGTACACCCTGTTGACTTCTTGGGGAGGTGATTGTAATGTACTCAATGCCTGTGGGCTGTAGCTGCCTATTATTATTGATTTATACAAATTAATTATATTATTTGCACATCTGCTATCTCTAAAAATTCAAATACTAGTCCTGGGTGGTGTTCTCAGTGGTTAGAGAATTGCCCCATACACTGAAGGGTCTCAGTTTCAGTTCCAGTCAAGGGCATGTACCCAGATTGCAGGTTCAATCCCCGGCCCCAGTAGGGGTGTGTGCCAGAGTCATCCAATCGATGTCTCTCTCTCTCCTCCCCTTCTCTTCCACTCTCTCTAAAAATCAATGGAAAAATATCCTCAGGTGAGGATTAACAACAACATAACAAATTCAAATACTAGCTGTTTTCTCTGCTTTTCACGTGTAAGTTATAGTGTGCCCTTCGTCTTAGTACTTTTTACTTTTTTTGGAGGGAGCCTCCCCCCCCCCCCCAATGCTAAGGAAATACATATTTGTAATCTGGGCATCTCTCCAGCCTGTCTTTGAAGTTTTGTTGGAAGAAAAGCCATTTCTTAGTGTACTAATGGATTGAATAATATATTATAAAATAAATATGTGAATCAGACTGCTTTGAGCACTTTTTTCATTATCCTGACTTATTTGTTCTCTTTTCAAGAGGAAATATTAAACTTTGCTAATAGTAAGATATTAGTTCATGCCAACATTTTTTTTCTTCAGATTTATGAAGTTTTTGAAAAACAACCAGAAAAGTACTTTTATTAGTGTTTCTTATACTTTAAAAATACTTGCGTTTTAAACTTTGTAAATGAACATGCTTCGGCATAATAACCAGTGATTTCAAAGGTGGTTAACTTACTTTTGGGGACTGTGTGAAGATTGCTCTCTTCTGATTTTTCAGTCTTTTTTTCATTTTCTCCTTTTAGCTTTTTTCCCATATCTATTCTAATTGAATGTAAATTTCATACTTTTTTTTAAAGGTTTTTGTTGTTGTTGTTGTTAATCCTCATCTGAGGATGTTGCTTTTCACGAGAGTGGAAGGGAGGGGGGAGGAAAGAGAGAAACATTGATGTGAGAGAGGCACATTGACTGGTTGCCTCCCCTATGCACCCTGAGAGGAGTGAACCCACAACCCGGGTAAGTGACCGGGATCTAACCTGGGACACTGTTGTTAGTCAAAGGCCAACAACACTCTATCCACTGAGCCGAACCGGCTAGGGCAAAATACGTTCAGTTTGATTGACTTTGACAGCCTAAGTCTGTAGGTGTAAATTCAGTTACTAACTAGTGTAGACCTAGTGTTTAAATATATTAACTGTGACACATTAAGGAATGTGTGAGGGGTTGACATCACATTAGCCACAGGTTGAAATCAGTGGCTAGAACTGGAGTGCAGGTTGGGTTTAGTCAGACTGACTGTAATGTGGGTGAAGCTTGGGAAAGTGCAGGTGGTCGGGAAAGCAATTGTTGGGAAAACAGAGGGACTTGGTCCCACCTTACAGAAGCTGGAGCTGCCTGGTGACCTGGGGTCCAGCAATGGAAGACCAGCCCTCAGTAGCTTGAAGAGATCTGAGGACAAAGTCCTTCAAACTACTGAGGACTCGTCTTTGTTAGGAGTCGTAACGGACATTTCCCACGAGGCTTCTAGGGTCAGGGCACAGCGAGGAGAGGCTATGGTGAGGAGAGGCCATGGCCTCGCTGAGCCCCAAGGAATCTGCTGGGTGGAGCTTTTAGCCCCTGCAGTGTAGCCATCCTGACCACAGGCCCTGGCAGTGGGGGCCCAGCTCAGCTCTCTGGCTCTGTGCTCTGTGGTTTTTCTGCCACAACTTGGAAATTTGTAGCTTGGACAATAATACAGATTCCAAGTGAAGTGTGATAGGAATGAAGTTAAAACAGCGTCTGACTGAGATTGGTATGACATTAAACATAAAGCATGCTATTGTAGCGGCACTGTGGTACTTCCATGAAAGCAAGAAGCTTAACCTGCTGTGCGTCTGCACTCAGCGCTTTTATGTTCTGGGTACGAAGGGAACTCACAGTATTGGAAGGGCAGAGGGTGGCCCTGTGCTGATACTTGTCACAAGTAGTGCTGGAAAACTTGAAAAGTGGCAGATCCATGCTGAAGCGCCTCAGGTGTGAAATACACAGCTGATTTCAAAGACTCAGAAGGAAAGAAGGACATAAAATCCTGTTAGTAATTTTTATACTAACTATATGTTGAAACAATATTTTGGATATATTGAGTTAAATAAATTTTTGGAAATTAATTTCACCCACTTATTTTGTAAACTGTTACAAATGTTAAATTATCTATGTGATCCACATATTTCTATTGGGCAGCATTGGTATGGATGAAATGAATTAAGCTGAGCATTAAAACCAGTTAAGCAAGTAGAATTGAACATAACTCTCACTACAGAATTGAATGCAAAGGCCCTAAACCAGTTTTCAAAAAATTAGAGTATAGAAAAATAGCGTCATAATAGATAGTAGGGTATAGGGTCAAGGGAGTTAAAACCATGTTAAAATCATAATTTATTCCAAAGTATTTTTTCAGTTGATATTAGAGAAAGGGAGGGAGGGAGGGGGAGACAGAGAGAGAGAGAGAGAGAGAGAGAGAGAGAGAGAGAGAGAGAGAGAGAGAGAGAGAACATTAATATGAGAAACATCCATTGGTTGCCTCCTGAACTCACCCTCACCAGGGATCAAACCTGAAACTTGGATATGTGCCCTGTCCTGCGAATTGAACCTGCTACCTTTTGGTGTATGGGACGATACTCTAACCCAGCGGTCGCCAACCTTTCAGACCTCACAGATCACCAGTGGTCCGCAGACCATCAGTTGGTGACCGCTGCTCTAACCAACTGAGCCAGGATGCAGCAGCTGTTTTCTTCACTTACTTTAAGGTGTCTTGATGGCTGAGTTTTTTACTTTAGTTTTTAACTTCTCTCAGTCTTATCTATTATGGTTAGTGCTTTTTGTGCCTCAATTAAGAAATCTCTGTTCTAAGGTCAGAAAGAGACTTTTTTTTTTTTTTAATAAAAGCTTTTTGGGGCAGTCGAATCCTTAATCCACCTGGAGTTCATTTTCCTATTCTGTGAGAGGAGGTGTTTGTTTGTTCCATATAGATAATCAGTTTTTCCCCTTTGCACACTGATCTGCGTTGTTGGGGGCTCTTTTTGTTTTGTTTTGTTTTTAATAGATTTTATTGATTTTTTACAGAGAGGAAGGGAGAGAGATAGGGAGTTAGAAACATCGATGAGAGAGAAATATCGATCAGCTGCCTCTTGCACACCCCCTACTGGGGATGTGCCCGCAACCAAGGATCGTACCTGGGACCCTTCAGTCCGCAGGCCGACGCTCTATCCACTGAGCCAAACCGGTCAGGGCAGGGGGCTCTTTTTGGATTCACTACACCAGGGGTCAGCACGCTTTTTCTGGAAAGGGTAGTTGAGATTTTCAGCCGAGAGAGCCTTGTTCTTTGTCCTCCCGCTCAGTGGTGCCCTGATGAATGAGCCTGCCTGCGTTCCCATAAAGCCTCATGTAAGAAGCTGAATTTTATAGAACTTCCATGTGTGTCACAATGTATCTTCTTTACATATTGTCTTGAACTATTTAAGGATGAGAAAACTATTCCTAGTCCATGGGCTTGTCCCCAGACTGTAGCTTAAGCTGTCTTCCTGGCCCAGCCCAACTCCCCCTGCTTTACCTCCTGCAGCTTCCTCTGGTCCCACAGCTGGTGGCTGGGCTGGCACACGGGTCGGTCCTCTCACTGCCATGCAGGCGCTGTGACCAGCTCACTGAGTGCCTTGGAGGCTGGCTTGGGATTTAATGGAAGTGTTTGTGTCGGGCCCTCTACAGTGTGTCTCTGTAAACGGGTAAGATTTTCTCTGCAGAGGTTGTGCCCATCTTTAGCTCCATTGTATCCGGGTACTCTTGAGTTTATTCTGCATGTTTTAAATTTGTGTTCTAATTCTTTATTGCCAGGAGGTGGGAATGCTGTTGACACAACCAGCTTCATTGATACACTGATGGTTTTAAAAATGTGTCTGTTGATTTTCTTATGTTTCTGCACCTTAATAGCGGCTGGACACTCATTGGATGGTAGAGAGGTACAGGTGGGGTTTCAGGAGGTGAAGGGACTTACCTGAGAGGGCACTGGGGACCAGTGAGCAGCAGAGTTGGGTTCACACCCAGGTGTTCTGGCCCCAGGCCGTGCTCTTTCTTATGAGCTACACCGGCTGTTTATGTCACCCTGAGTCACAGCCTTAATTTCCCCCTTCCCATCCTTGCGCTTTCATTTTATAGCCTGATTGCTCTGGCCACCTGTTCTTTTCCTGATTTTTAATGGGAACACTTCTGGAATTTACCTTTGTCTGGTATTTGTTGTAGCAAAATGATGGAGAAAGTACAGTTTTCCCCCCAGTATGGGGCTTTATCATGAAATGAGTGGTGAATTTTACTAAATACTTTTTCTGTGATGATTGACATGATTCTGTTAATTTGCTAAATGACATTTATAGCTTTTCTAATATTAAATTATTCTTACATTTTTGGAATAAAACCAGCATTGTGATGTTATGTCATCTTTCTACTAGAGGCCCATTGCGCACAAAATCATGCGTGAGTAACTCGCCTCTGCTTGCCTCAGCTGGCCACCCCGCCCATCACAGCCAGTAGCTCGCGCCCTGCCCTTTGCCGCAGCTCGTAGTTCACACCCTGCCTACTGCAAGAGCCGCTGCTTGTTTGGTTGTGACACCATTACGGCGACTCGACCACAGGCCTTGTATGATATAGATCTAGTCACTGTTAGAGCGCAGTTGATAATTACTATTTACAATTACTAATTACTATTCATGGATGAAATAGGCCCATGATTTTCTTTCCTGCTCTTGTCTGAGTGCCAGGTTAAAAATGAATGGGGAGTGTTCTCTTCTCTAGAATAGGCTGTAGGTAGAATAGTATTGTGTCTTGACAATTGGTGGGACTCACCTGTAAAACTGAGCATGATGTTTCTTTGGTGGAAAAAATTGAAACTACTGCTTTTATTTTTATATTAATTATGGGAGTATTTAGGCTCTCTGTTTCTTCTCAAGTCAGTCCCAGTTACCAATTTCTTTAGAAATTTTCAAGTTTATTGTCTTGATAAAATTCTTTTAAGTATCTGTTTTACTTATAGTTTAGTTTTGCTCTCTTTTTACTAATTATACTACCTATTTGTGCTTTTTTTAAATTGTTTTTTTCCCCCCTGAAATTTGTCTGTCTTTTTAAACCACCAGCTTTTGGCTTTGTTGGTTTTCTCTTTGAATTTTTTCTTTTCTTTTCACTGATATCTCTAATTTTTAAACAAATTGCTTTCCATCCTGGTTAGTGTTGTTCTGGGGTTGGAGCATCCGCCCAACCACCAAGCAGTCTCAGGTGAGATTCCCAGTCAAGGGCACATAACCTCGATTGCAGGTTTGATCCCCAGTCTGATCTCTCTCACATCGCTGTCTCTCTATCTTTATCTCTTTCTCTCTCTGTCCCCTCCCTTTTGCCCTTCCATTCTCTCTAAAAAGCAATGGAAAAAATATCCGTGGGTGAATATTAACAAAACAAAAATTTTCTTCCTTTTACTCTGTGTTTATTCTGGAAGAATAAAAGTCAAGGTTAGGAATTACTAAAGCATGTGTTTTATTATATAATTAGTAGTGAAGTGGAATATATTGTAGGATTGAAAACTGTTCTCTATTAGAGAAGTATAGTTCCATCTGTCTCCTTTGTCAATTTCTTCCTCATTTGTGCTGCTCCATCAGATAGAGTCAGATGTTTCAGTTGAAAAAATTCAAGTCAGTTGTAGCATCCATTAAACGTGGCTTGCTTATCTTACATTTAACCAAAAAATTACTCTCGAACCAAATAATATCACCAGTAAGGGTGCTGTCTCTTAAAAATAAGTGGCATATGTACAATTCGCATCCATTGCAATGCAAACGCATCTGAACTGGGGTAGAAGGGTACTTTGAACCAGGGGAGCAAGAAGGCCTGTGCCAAGTGGTCAGCATCCGATGCCGCGGTGAGTGGCTGTAGTGACTTCTACCCGATTCAGGTACAAGCATGGGATTTGACTCTGCTGAGATGTTCTGGGGGTTCTAGCCAGTGCCAGAGAAGTGAGCTGTGATTCTGGAAGGGAGACAGGGTCACCATATTTGAAGATGACAACAGTTTGTCAAGGAAATCAAACCCCAAAGTTAAACTGTTAGAAACAAATATATCAGATGGCTGGTGACAAATAAACACGCAGGGGTCAGTATTTTTCCTGTACACCAGCAGTCGGCAGTGAAAACAGTGTCCCTGCAGAGCTGGAGGCAGAACGGACTTCCCGGGGCATGCGCGCTTCTAACAGGACTTTTTTAGGAACTAGAGTGAGAAGCCAAGCCAAGGAATTTTACCAAGAAATATAAAGGTCTGGAAAAAATCAAGACACTGTGCTCCTGGATGGGAAACTCAATGTTATAGAGATGTCATTTCTCTGAAATTAACTTATAAATTTAATGTAATTCTAATAAATGTTCAGTGGAGGTTTGGAACTTGGCAAAGAATATTCTTAAGTTCATCTGGAAGATAGATATATGAGAATAGCCTTTCATAAAAATGTTTGGCCAGTAATGTCACATTCTTAACTTACGTTCATTTCTTTAGGTAGAAGGGAGCCTTTAGCTGAGAAATTGAGTTCTGCATTTCCCTGTTGCCTGCTTGCTTTGTTAATGTCAGTGTTAAGTTATTTCCACTTTTCAGGTTGGTGGGAAAGGCGGGTCTGAACATTGTCTTCTCTGCCCCGGGCACTAACCTTTGCTTCAGCCACAGTGACCCTTTGGTCTCAGGCCAGTATCCTTACGCTGACCTTGCCCAGACTTCCAAGGCCGTCCCTCGGTCCTTGGCAAGGATAGCACTGTTTGTAGGAGTAGCTAACATCGAATAATCTGCACCGGCCGTGGGAGGTCCCTTATCTGCCTTTCTTCTCCGAGAGAAGCTTACCAACTGGTTATTCTTTGTTGTGGGCAATATAATCATTATAGCAATAGCTGACATTCACAGAGCGTTTCTTATGACTGAGGACTTGCATATGTCTCTTTACTCAATCCTCAGTGTTCAATGAGACAGATGTCTTCCCCATTTTCTTGTTAGGAAACTAAAGCACAAAAGTTATCTTGTCCAAGATGGCATAGTGAGTCGCAGAGGTCAGACATCACCCAGGTCCGAAGGGCCCGGTCTGTGCAGTGAAACCACAGGTGGCACAGCACTCGTACCTGCATCCAGGAGAATCCTGCTCGTGTGATTCTGTCTGTAGTTGCTTCGTGTGCAGGCTCTGCACCTAGAATGTTGCTTGCTTGGGGTCATGCATGTTCTGACCTGAGTGGCAGCTTCTCTCTGTGGCCAGGGCCCTGGCTCAGTGCTGACTGCCTGCACCTGTCACTGCAGAGCTGCCACTGACTCGACAGCTCTCAGAGCTTACAAATAGAGGACGGCTTCACGAACCATATTTGATACCAATTGGGTTAACCCTTTTGGGAACTGTTTTGACATTGTGTCCCAAGGTTAGAGGCAGGCATACCCTTTAACCCCCAGTGGCTCTTCACATGGGATGGCCTGGGCCCTTGTGTGCTGGGACGTGTGTGAGATTATTCAGAGCTGCATGGTTTTAAGAGCCCAGACCAAGAATGACCGGGTGTCCGTGAGCCGTGGGAGGATGAATAAGTTGTGGGTAGTCCTAAGATGAAATGCCAGGCAGCAAAGCAAATGAGTAAATGTGCGTCCACGTGCAACATGGCTGAGCCTCGAACGTGCTGTTGAGCAGAAGAGGCTATGCGCACGGCATGGACATGCGACTCCCTTTGTCCTGTGGGAGTGGAACAGGCAGGGAGGTAGCCAGCAGGCCGAGGTGCCCTCCAGGACTGTCACTCGGAGGACGGCCTCGGGCTTCGGGGACGCAGCCTGCCCGAGTCACTTCATCGTTTGTTCAACGCTGCATTCATGTTTTCTGTGCTTTTCTGCGAGTGTGTGGAAAAGTTAACGTGCTTTATGGAGTTGGATGCTGGAATATTTCTGGGTGAACAGGACACTCGATAGTCAGTGTCTGCTCTTCTGTTACAACTTGAACACAGGCATTCTCGGTTTATGAAAACAAGGAACTTTAAAAAAAATCCTCATCTGAAGACATGTTTTATGAGTTTAAAGAGAGGAAGGGGGAGAAAGAGGATGAAAGGGGGTGGTGGGAGAGAAACTTCTATGGGTTGCCTCCCTTACACATCCCTGTGGGGGATGGAGCTCACAACCTAGGTATGTGCCCTGACCAGGCATTGAACCGGCAACCCACTCCCGTGCCCTCCTGCCATCAGACTGAGGATGTTTCTTCCCATATTCTCCCGCTGGTGGTAGGAGAAGTCCCTTGCCTTGGAGTCAGCGTGGAAGAAGGAGAAGGACATCGTTTCCAAGGAGATAGAGAAGCTCCGCCTGTCCATCCAGACGCTGTGCAAGAGTGCGCTGCCCCTGGGCAAAATCATGGACTACCTCCAGGAGGACGCCGACGCCATGCAGAACGAGCTGCAGCTGTGGCACCAGGAGAACCAGCAGCATGCCGAGGCCCTGCAGAAGGAGCAGAGGTCAGGGGCGGGGTCCGAGTGGAGGCGGTGTGGGGTGGTGTCAGGACTCCCCCAAGTCTGCAGCCTCTGGGTGTCCCTGTCGTCTTGGTTCCTCTTTCCCATCAGGGTGTGCATTTTTGGTAGCAGTTAGAAGAGATTTGCAGTTAATGTTCATACACAAAACAGATTTAGGCATTAAAAGACAGAGGAAACTTTGCCATTTGGGTACTATATTTTTTATGTGTTTTATCAAAATTCCCCAAGTTTTATCTGTTTACAGTTCAAAGTATTTTATTTTTTTACTCTAAAAACTGCTGGTGAACCCATTTTGAAATTGCTACTATAAAAGAAATGTAATAGTCATTAAAAAGATTATTTTAGAAGGATGCTTGATATTCGGTATTTATAATCAGTGACTCTAGGATGCATCTTACTGTATCAACTGTTGTATTTTTGCCCTGGCCAGCGGGCTCAGTGGTTAGAGC
Organism: Murina feae; assembly: GCA_004026665.1. NCBI lineage: Eukaryota > Metazoa > Chordata > Mammalia > Chiroptera > Vespertilionidae > Murina > Murina feae. The sequence goes on from PVJC01014833.1 coordinate 17,518, forward strand.
GTCGGCCCGTTCACTGAAGGGCCTTGGGTTTGATTCCCCATCAAGGGCATGTACCTAGGTTGCAGGTCCGATCCTGACCTGGCGGGGGCATGTGAGGGAAGCGTTATGTTTCTCTTCTTCCCTCCCTCCTGGTCATACTCTAAATAAGTCAGTGGAAAAAAGAAAGAAAAAGTAGCCTTCTTTGTGTCACTTTTGGTTGTGAGATGTGAAAATGAGTGGATCTTCCCCAGGCATGAGGTTTCTGTCCTTTTATGTCATTATCGTGTACACTTGTGTTTTTACCCTCTTTCTTTGGATGAAATAAGCACTTTTGTAGTCTTTCAGTGTTTTAATTAAGAAGCAAATCTAAAATGAGACAGGATATTTACAAGCTGCTGGTTTTGTTTCCGTCAGTATCACGGACAGTGCCGTGGAACCCTTGAAGGTGGAACTGGCGGAGCTGGAGCAGCTGATTAAAGACCAGCAGGACAAGATCTGTGCCGTGAAGGCCAACATCCTGAAGAATGAGGAGAAAATTCAGAAAATGGTGTACAGTATCAATCTGAGTTCAAGAAGGTGAAAGCTAAATCATTTCAAAGATTTGAAGTCATCCTCAGTTTGAAAATAAAAAGGCAGATAGAACATCATTTCTCTTTAACTCTCAATTTGCAAAAAAGAAAAAAGAATGATTTATAATCTTATCCAGCTAATTTTCGGAGTTTTCAAAACTGTAGGCACATTCAGTGTTAAAAAGACCATGTTTTCTACCTTCCTCGGGCTAGGCTGCTCACTAGTTATAAACAGCTCTTCCAAACACTGTGTGGGAATCACTTTGCAGGCATGTCTGTCTGCAGCAGCCTGTGGAGGTTAGTTCTGTACTGAGGTTCTCTGGCAGGAGTGCCGTTGGCATACCAAGGCGAACAGTGGTCATAGATTTCAGTCTTCAGGTTTGGGGAGGACTTTTGCAAGTCAGACACTGGATGAAGGATGACTACACTTTTTGAGGCACTTTATGCATAGGATGAGGCCTGAACATGCATGGATTATATTTTTAATCCATTTGCACTTGAAAAGGGTTAAAAGGGTGTATTTTTATAAGGATGCAGGTGAACTCTTTTTAAAACCTCCCCATAATTGTATATAATTCTTTATGTAATTTTCTTAGTGGTTCCTGTTACCTTTTCCAGGTTTCTAACCTGTGAAGTTCATACATTTGAGAAGGCAATTTCAATGTGGCCATCATGACATTGTCTGGACACGAGTTTGTCCCGGCCATCCTCACTTTCTTCTGCATCAGCCCTGCGCTTCCCCAGGCGGGCACTTGTGTGGCTCTGCAGGAGAGGAGGCCTGCTCTCCCAGGCCCGGGAGCACGTCTTCCCTTCGGACAGATCTGTGCACCTGTGCACCCGGGAGATGGGCAGTTTAGGGGAATCTGAGAAAGGAAGACTTAAAGGGAGGCACAATTTACCAATTTTTTGATACGACCTTTTTATCGGGGGAGGAAATTATTTTTTAAATTATTTTTAAAGCCAAATTTTTTTAAAACATAGTTTTTCATTTACATACAATACCGTACATGTCTTCAGGTTTGTATAGAAAGGGTTTCATCGTTGAGATATGTGCTTACTGTCCTGATACTTTTATTTCTAGATGCTGTATTTATGGTGTAAACCAAGGAGTGCCGGTTAAGTGTTAGAATTGCCTGAGGAAGTTTTGTTTCTCTGAGGGTTGACACAAATGGCACAGCTTGGATTTCTGTTAGTGTGATTTCCAAAATAAATCTTTTACTAAGGTAGTTATACGATTTCTAAGCTAAGTAAGTTCAAGATCAGATTACCAAGATCTGCCATTTAGAAACACTGGTCTTTTCTCCTTTCTAACGTGCACCGTAAAGTTCTGTATGATCTGATTATACTAAATAGTTTATTGGCGGTCGGGAGGCAGTCTAGCTAGCTGATACTTCATATATGTACAATCTGTTTTCTAATGAATTGAATGACTTAGCCACAATCCTGAATGGCCTTGTTTTGCTTCAAGTTAAGATGTCTGCCCTTTATGAATTTGTACATATGATTAGAATTTTTGTTGCAAAAAATTACATACATTGTATGTGGGTAAAATTTTGTATGAATTAGTCTTTCAAATTGTACCATAAAATTTATTTTTTCTTTTATACATAAATCATTAAAAATAATCATATTTTTTCTATAACCGTATGGGTTGTGCAATTCAGTTCATACCTGGAAGAAATTTATAAGCATTTGGATTTTTTAAATTTTTGACCGTTTTTTTTTTTTTTTCTTTGAAAAAAGTTCAGGGAAATGCACCTTTTCATTCATATTGTGACATTTGCTTTTTTTTCTCTATTTGCTTTTTTTCTGTATGATTGAAGTTTGATAAGACAAGTAAGCATTTATCAAATTTTAAGATCATTCATGAAGGTTTAGAAAGTCTCTGATTATAACTGTGTCTTATAGATGAGTTAAATCCTGGTGTTACTTATTATTTTGATAAACTACACAAATGGGATTATTAAGTGTTTTCTCTACTTTGGTTTATAAGTTTTTAGGAAGTACTGGAGTCATACTTCATAATTTTAGTTTTAAAGTTGAGCTGAGCCTAGCCGGTATGGTTCAATGGTTGAGCGTCAATCTATGAACCAACAAGTCACGTTTCGATTCCTGGTCAGGGCACATGCCCAGATTGTGGGCTTAATCTCCAGTAGGGGGTGCGCAGGAGGCAGGTAATCAGTGATTCTCTCTCATCATTGATATTTCTATCTCTCTCTCCCTCTCCCTTCCTCTCTGAAATCAATAAAAAATATATATTGAAAAACTATTAAGTGTCAGGGCCCAGGGCACTTTAGGAACCCATGAAAGTGTAAATTCCTAGAAGGCAAAAGTGAACTTTTAAGTCAAAGCAAATATTTTAATATGTAATATTAATATTTTTGCCTTTATAGCAGTGCAGTTATAAACATTTTAATCTTTTCTATGGAGGAAGGGCTCATGGAGGTACAAGTGTCCCGGGCTATTGTGCAGCCTGAGTTGGTCACTGGGACTCACACCTATTGGTCTCCTGTGGCTGGACCCACCGCGAAGGTGACCTCGTTCTGCTCTCCACCTGGGACCTGGGGAGCAGAGCAGCACCCGCATTCTTCTGGCGGGTTTTCCATTTCCAGGGCTTAAGGCCCTGAAGGAAGGCGTCTTTGGGGTAGTTTCAATACAAACACGGATGCATTTAAAAATAGAACTTTCAAATAAAAACTCCTAAACCAGGGATTTGAAGCATTAAGCTCATTTGGATAATTGCAAAATCAAAACCTGGAGTCAGCATGTGGACTTGGCACTCTTGGCCTGCGGCGCCCCAGCTGAGAGCAGGCCCGGCTCCCCCCAGAGCCCTCCTGTCGCCCGTAAAACTGCACACCCATGTCGCTATTTCCCCTCCTGCCACACCTGCCAAAACAACCATTTGTGGGATTAAACGTCTTGGACGCCTCATAATGAACAAGGTCACAATTTATAAAGAGCCAAGTAGTCCCTGGGTGAGTTGGACTGTGTTATGGGGTCCCCTAACTTCCTTCCTGCCCCACCCCACCCCACCCCCCAAAAAAAGGATGAGCCTGGCAGAACCCACTCCGGGGGGTGCTTCATGTCCACACTTGGCCACCAAGCCAATCCCCAGACCCTGCCCTAGACACGGGCTCACAGGGGCCTGCACTTCTGGTCTCCTGCTGCAGGTGACTGTTAAACTTCCAGGAAGTTTTCAAGCCATTATGTTAAAACCATAGTAGCCTGGCCATTGTGGCTCAGGACCCACGAAGGTGACCACGGTTCAATTCTTGGTCAGGGCACATGCCTCGGTTGTGGGCTGGATCACCAGTAGCGGGTGTGCAGGGGGCAGCCAATCAATGATTCTCTCTCATCATGGATATTTCTCTCTCCCTCTCCCTTCCTCTCTGAAATCAATAAAAATGTATTTTTAAAAATAAAATAAGAGTAGTAGACACTGAAAACTCATCACTTAATTTCTTTTAAAAAATATATTTTATTGATTTTTCACAGAGAGGAAGGGAGAGGGATAGAGAGTTAGAAACGATGAGAGAGAAACACCAATTAGCTGCCTCCTGCACACTTCCCACTGGGGATGTGCCCACAACCAAGGTACATGCCCTTGACGGGAATCGAACCTGGGACCCTTGAGTCCGCAGGCTGACGCTCTATCCACTGAGCCAAACCGGTGAGGCCACTTAATTTCTTTTATTACATTTTGCTGTTCCCTGTGCCTGAGGGGCTGCCTGCGCTTTGTATCTGGAGGATGGAGATACTGTGTGCCAGGGCCCAGCTCTCCCTGACTCAGGTCAGCGCAGTCACTTTTGGCCAAGGTGGGAGGAGTTGTGCCTGGAAATGGACAGTTGCCATAGGGTGAAAGAGAGCGGTGCACATTAACCAGAAAGTGTGTTTTATCTGCAGCTGTTCAGTATGAACAGCATAAGAAGTGGAGGCCGTTCCTCCCAGTGTTCAGAAACCAGCATTCAGTCCAGCAAGGACGTCACCTGTGTCACTGCCAAGCAAGTGACATCCTCGCAGCTCCCGCTTTTCTCTTGTTAAAGTGTGAAGGTCAGAACTACACTTGTTTCTCACCTGCAACTGTAGTTTGGCTATGGATTCACCAGTTCAGCAAAAGCCTATGAGAACCAATCGTCTACATGGAAGTTACAAAAGAGAGCATGTCATGTTTTATTATATGGAAATTGTGGGCTACACATCTTTATCTCACTATTTTTTTCAATATGCATTAGGTCGTTGTTAACATTTATAATTCCCCTCCCCCAGGCCAGGGGAGGAGGTGGTCTCTGGTTTGGTCCTCTAGGTTCTGACTGGGAGCTAGGGCTCCCTTAGTGTCCTGGGCCTCCCCCTGTGGGAGGCAGAGGGGCCCCTGGGAAGGTAGGCCCTGGAGATCCCCTCTTATACGGGGTTGGTCCTCCCTCCTAAGGTCGTGTGTTTCCTTAACAGCTCCTTCCAGTTGTGTTCCCCGAGTCCCCCGCCACGGTACAGGCTAGTGTGCTGGGACTGGGAGGGAGCAGGTGGAGGGGCTGCTGGGACGGCGCAGGGGTCCTGATGGCGCAGGTGGAGGGGTGCTGATTGCTTTTCAAGTGACTACACCTGTCGTCCTTCCCCACAAAACAGTCACTTGAGGTTTCAACAGACGTGTTTAAGGGCTTCAGATATGGCCTCCTACCCATCAGTTTATGCACATACAACACACACACACAAGCACACATATTTAATGTTCTCAAATCATTACTTGAATAGCAGCATGCTAGTTCACTGAACAGATACATTATTTTGGTTTTATTGCAAGTATTTTCTCATTCCATAATGGTTTCTTCATTGCCAAATACATGTCTCATTCCCCATTCCTCTCCCCTCAATGGCCTAGCACAGTGTCAATTCCATAAAAGATCCATATAAATTTTTTTTACCATTTATCATTTTATTGGACTTAACATTTTGCATGTGATTTCCCCCACCCCCTTTTTATTGTGGTAAAATACACATTTAACCATCTTTAAGTATATAGTTTAGTGGTATTAAGCACATTCACATTGTTGTGCACCATCACCACCATCCCCGGAACGTTTCCATTTCCCCAAACAGAGACTTCTCCCCATTAAACAGTAACTCGCCATCCCCGGACCACCCTACTCTACTTTCTATCCCCAAGAATCTGGCTACTGTGGGTCCCTGGTATATGTGAACCTGTGGATTTGTCTCTAGGTGACGGGCTTACTTTGCTCAGCACAATGTCTTTGCAGTTCATCCTTATAGATAGTGTCAGAATTCATTTTCTTTTTGAGGCTGAGTCGTAGTCCATGTGTGTCTGAACCGTGTTTATTTATCTATTCGTCCATCGATGAACACTGACTGCTCTCACCCCTTGGCCATTGTGAGTCATGCTGCTGTGAACAGGGTGAATACATAGCTGTTTGGATATGTACCCAGGGCTGGAATTGGTAGTTCTCTGTGTAATTTTTTTGAGGCTCTGCCGGGCTGTTTTCCACAGTGGCTGGACCATTTTCTATTCCCTCCAGTTGAGCATAAGGGGCCAATCCCCCTACATTTTTTTTTGCCACACTTGATATTTTCGTGTTCCATATTTTAAAAATTCATCCTTTCAAATTATTGGGCACAATGTGATATCTGTCTTGATCATACTGTTATGTCTGTGGATTGTCTTGTCCAAATCCATGTTCTAATAGACATTTTTTATGGGATTCATCACTTATAGGGCTGTTTTCAAGTCTCCCACCCACTCTGATGGTTAATTGATTTCTCCTTGATATATTTTGTCATCTTTTGCCTTTAAATCTATCTGAATTCCTATATTTTAACTGTGTCTTGTAAACGTTCGGTTTTTGTTGTTACGGAGGATTTATTCCCTTTGGTTTATTATATCATCTCATTAAAATGAGCTCTCTATTTCCCCCTCTTTTTTTTTTTTTTCACACTCACTTTTTTTGGGCCTAGTTTGGGAAAAAGAAAAAAATTTTATGCTATCTTTTTTATTCACTTTGTTTAGATCTGTTTGGTTTGGAGAGAATGCATTATATGGTTGTTATTCTGGTGGTTACCTCAGCAACTCTAATACTGACAGTTTACAAAGTCTGATATGTATGCAGTTCTTCAACTTTCTTTCAACAGTACAAGGACAACCCCAACTTATATGCTTTATGATCTGGTTTTTAGTTTTGTCCTGTTTCTTAGCTCATGAATTAAAGATTTTACTGTTGTTCAGACAGCCAAGGTTTGTCCAAATTGACCATATGCTTAGCCATTTCTGTTACTCCTTCTTATATCTCAGCCCTACCCAGGATCCATCTTTCTTTCTAAAATTGACCTGTAGAATTTACATTCCGAAATGGGCCGGGCCGATGTGAAGGCATGGAATTACCTGCCCACTCACAAAGTGCCTGGATGGCAGTCGGTGGGGACCACCTGTCCTCATGCAGCCCTGTCTGTGAGTAGGAGGGGCTGCAGGCCCAGCCATCCTGGTCCCAGGCCACCACAGTGCCATCTCCAGGCTGTTGGCAGTCTCTGGGGGTGGCTGTCTTTGTAAAAGGTGTGTGGGAAACTGGATTAAACTGAACAGACTTCCTACAGGAAACACAATCATGCTGCTGCTAACGTCGCTTTTATGGACGTTTCCCCAAGAAATATTTCTCTCTGGAAAAATAAATTCACAGGATACAGTTAAACCACTTGGTGTGTATGTTGGCCTGAGCGCCTCATAAGTGCTTCAGCAAGTGGGCCACCAAATAAAGAAATGAAGGCTGGCTTTGTTCACGTCCAGTGACAATGATCTTTATTACCTGTGACCCAGGGCATTCTGTTACGTGTGGCTCAGAAGCAGCCTTTTCTCGGGCCCCTGGGCCTGACCCCCGCATGAACGCTGCATGGGGAACAGCAGTGGGGGTGGCACTGCATCCCCTGGATAAAGGCAACCGTTTCAACTTCACTCCATGGCTGAATGGCATGTGTTTTCTGTCTAAAGACCCTTGAAAAAATAAATTCATCTGGTCTTCAAACGTCAGAAAAATTAATTTCTGGGAAAAAAAAAGTTTCCGAAGCAATGTGCTTTTTAAAATATGTGCATATATTTTTAGTGATTTCAGAGAGGAAGGGAGAGGGATAGAAACATCAATGATGAGAGAGATCATTGATTGGCTGCCTCCTGCACGCTGGGGATGGAGCCCGAAACCCAGACATGTGCCCTGATCAGGAATCGAACCATGACCTCCTAGTTCATAGTCAGTTCTCAACCACTGAGCCACCCTGGCAATGTGCTTATATATTTTTTAAATTATTGATGTATTTTAGAGAGATACAGAAAGAAAGAAACATTTATTTGTTGTTGCAGTACATTCTTTGGGCCCAAGGAAAGGCTGCTTCTGAACCCATGGGTAACAGAATGCCCTGGGCTACAGGTAACAAAGATCACTGTTCTAGACCTGAAGTCAGCCCCGAAACCTTGGTGCATCAGGATGATGCTTCAACCACCTGAGCTACTTGGCCAAGGTTAGCAAAGCAAGGCAAGGTTTGAGCAGCAAGACTCAGAGGAGCTACATGGCTGTGCTGTCTTTTACCTTCTTCCTGTTCATTTTTTTGCCTGTTCTTTTAGGGAACTCCTCCTTCACTCCAGTGCCCTGGTGGAGGTCCCAGGGACGGGACTTCGCTAGCCCCATTGAAGGGCACAGGGCCATGACAGGGAAACCTGAGTATTTCCTGTAGTGACATGTGATGTGGGTGAGAGATGGCGTGTCCTGCGGTTGCTGAGCTAGGAGTCTGAAGGCCTGTGTGCCACACAGAGGAAAGTGTTACGTGCGTGCTGCGTGAAGAAGACAGCAAGGCTGCAGATGACTGAGACCTAGAGCCAGACTTTGAGCTCCTGGATCCAGCCTGGATCCAGCCATGCCTGAAGACCATCCCATCCTGGACATCTCTGTTCTATAGATGCCTTAGCAGGTGTGATGGTTCAATTTTATCTCAGCTTGGCTAGGCCTAGATGTTGCTGTGAAGCTATTTTGTAGATGGGATTAACATCTGTAATCAGATTACTTTAAATTGGGGCTATTTCCCTTAACAACCTGGGTGGCCCTTATCCAGTCAGCCAAAGCATTTAAGGTCATAAACAGGTAACCCTGATAAAAGGAATTCTGTCTCAGGACTGCAGAGAAGACACCCTATTGAAGTTTCCAGCTTGCTAGCCTGCCCTACAGATTTCAAGATGATAATGTCAGCTTTTGTTGAGTTTCCAGCCTGAATTTCAGAATGCTAGCCTTCACAATTATGTGAGCCAATTCCTTAAAATAAATCTCTTTAATTAAGTTATTTCCATTGTTTTATTTTTTAATTTTTGTTTTATTGCTTAAAGTATTACAAAGAGTGTTAAATAAGTCTCCATTTTTCTCCTTGACTTTCCCCCCTCCTCCCCTACCCCCCAGTGTCTTGTGTCCATTGATTATGCTTATATGCATGCATACAAGTCCTTCAGTTGATCTCTTAACTCCCCCTCAAACCCTCCTGAGCCTTCCAGCTGTAGTTTGACAGTCTGTTCAATGCTGTTCTGCCTCTGTATCTGTTTATGTTCATCAGTATATAAAGGTCTTTATTATTCATAAGTGAGATCATGTGGTATTTTTCTTTCATTGACTGGCTTATTTCACTTAGCATAATGCTCTCCAGTTCCATCCATGCTGCTGCAAATGCTAAGAACTCCTTCCTTTTTACAGCAGCATAGTATTCCATTGTGTAGATGTACCACAGTTTTTTAATCCATTCATCTGCTGACGGGCACTTAGGCTGTTTCCACATCTTAGCTATGGTGAATTGTGCTGCTATGAACATAGGGATGCATATATCCTTTCTGATAGGTGTTTCTGGCTTCTTGGGATATATCCCTAGAAGTGGGATCACTGGGTCAAATGGCAGTTCCATTTTTAACTTTTTGAGGAAACTCCATGCTGTCTTCCATATTGGTTGCACCAGGCTGGATTCCCACCAGCAGTGCATGAGTGTTCCCTTTTCTCCGCTCTTGTTTATTGATTTGTTGATGATAGCCATTCTTACAGGTATGAGATGATACCTCATTGTTTTTTTGATTTGCATCTCTCGGATGAGTAGTGACTTTGAGCATGTGTTCATATGTCTCTTGGCTTTCTGAATGTCCTCTTTTGAAAAGTGTATATTTAGGTCCTTTGCCCATTTTTTGATTGGATTGTTTATCTTCCTTTTGTTAAGTTGTATGAGTTCCCTATAAATGTTGGAGATTAAACCTTTGTCGGTGATAACATTGGCAAATATGTTCTCCCGTGCAGTGGGTTTTCTTGTTTTGTTGATGGTTTCTTTTGAAGTGAAGAAGCTTTTTATTTTGATGTAGTCCCATTTGTTTATCTTCTCTTTAGTTTCCAATGCCCTAGGAGCTGTATCGGTGAAAAAATTGCTTCGGCATATGTCTGAGATTTTGTTGCCTTTAAATCCCTCTAGTATTTTTATGGTTTCCCATCTACATTTAAGTCCTTTATCCATTTTGAGTTTATTTTTGTGTATGGTGTAAGTTGATGGTCTAGTTTCATTTTTTTGCATATATCTGTCCAATTTTCTCAACACCATTTATTAAAGAGACTGTCTTGACTCCATTGTATGTTCTTGCCTCCTTTGTCAAATATTAATTGAGCATATTGGTTCGGGTCGATTTCTGGGTTCTCTAATCTATTCCATTGATCTATATGTCTGTTCTTGTGCCAGTACCAGGCAGTTTTGAGCACTGTGGCTTTGTAATATAGCTTGATATCTGATATGGAGATCCCACCTACTTTGTTCTTTCTCAGGGTTGCTGCAGCTATTTGGGGTCTTTTTTTATTCCAGATGAATTTTTGGAGAGTTCATTCTAGGTCTGTGAAATATGCCATTGGTATTTTAATGGGAAGTGCATTGAATTTATAGATTGCTTTGGGTAGTATGGACATTTTAATGATGTTGATTCTACCAATCCATGAACATAGTATGTTCTTCCATCTGTTTATGTCTTCTCTATCTCTTTTTTCAACATTCTGTAGTTTTCTGAGTAGAGGTCTTTTACCTCTTTAGTTAAGTTTATTCCTAAATATCTTAATTTTTGTTGTGTGATGGTAAATGGGATTGCTTCTTTAGTCTCTCTTTCTATAAGTTCTCTATTGGTGTATAGAAATGCCATAGATTTCTTAGCATTAATTTTGTATCCTGCTACATTGCTGAATTCATTTATTAAGTCTAATAGTGTTTTAATGGAGTCTTTAAGGTTTTTTATGTACAATATCATGTCATCTGAAAATAAGGACAGTTTTACTTCTTCTTTTCCAATTTGGATGCCTTTTATTTCTTCTTCTTGTCTAATCGCAATGGCTAATACTTCCAGTACTATGTTGAACAGGAGTGGTGAGAGTGAGCATCCCTGTCTTGTTCCTGTTCTAAGGGGAAATGGTTTTAGTTTTTGCCCATTGAGTATGATTTTGGCTGTGGGTTTGTCATATATGGCTTTTATTATGTTGAGGTATGATCCTTCTATTCCTACCTTGCTGAGAGTTTTTATCAAAAATGGGTGTTGGATTTTTCTGCATCAATTGATATGACTATGTGGTTTTTATCTCTCAATTTGTTTATGTGATGTATCACGTTTATTGATTTGCAGATATTGTACCATCCTTGCATCCCTGGGATAAATCTTACTTGGTCATGGTATATGATCTTTCTGATGTACTGCTGGATCCGATTTGCTAGGATTTTGTGGAGGATTTTGGCATCTATGTTCATGAGGGATATTGGCCTATAATTCTCTTTCATTGTGATATCTCTATCTGGTTTTGGTATTAGGGTAATGCTGGCTTCATAGAATGAGCTTGGAAGGGTTCCTTCCTCTTGAATTTTTAGGAATAGTTTCAGGAGGGCAGGTTTTAGTTCTTCCTGTTTCCATTGTTTTAGATATAATGCTCTTGTATGCCTGCAGTATAGTGTGAACATAACATTTACATGTACTGGGAAACCAAAAAAAAAATCATATGACTCGCTTTATTGTGATATTTGCTTTATTGCTGTGGTTTGGAACCAAGCCTGCAATGTCTCCAGGGTCTGCCTGCACATAGCTTCATTTTTAAAACTTTATTGTTGCCCTGGCCATTGTGGTTCAGTTGGTTGAGTGTCCTCCCAGGCACAGGGAAGTTGCCGATTCAGCTTGCAGGCTCAGTCCCCAGTAGGGGGCATGCAGGAGACATCCAACCAATGTTTCTCTCATCATCCATGTTTCTCTCTCCCTCTCTAAAATCAATAAAAACATATTAAAAATAACTTTATTGTTAAAAAAAAGCTAACCAACATCTGAGACTTCAGCGAGTGTTAATCTTTGTGCTGGTGGAGGGCCTTGCCTTGATGTTGCTGAAAATGCAGTGGCTCCGAAGCACACGAAAGCGAAACACAATAAAGTGAGGTCTGTGTACAGCCTCAGAGTCCAGGCTTCAAGCAGGGCTGCTGGGTCAGAGGAACCTGGCCACGGCCACCTGACTAGCCAGAGCTCCATCCCCAGAATGTGAACTGAGAGGCTTAGGGTAGAGGTGGATGTTGGAGCTGATGGTCAGAGGGTCAGGCTGGAGTCTTTGACGTGGTGGGACCAACGGCCAGTCACAGGGACCAGGAAGGCCATGTGCAGGGAGGTGCAGGCAATGCACAGGGACAGGCAGAGAGGTGTGGTGAGCTGAGAGACAGAAAGAAAGACAGGAAGACAGGGCACTAGAGACAGAGAAAGTCAAGTTCAGGAAGACAGAGACAAAGTCAGGGTGAGACAGGGTGAGATCTGTAAGAGAGAGGAGAGAGAGAGAGAGAAGCTGAGGCCCTTAATCCCTTAATTACACCTGCAAAACCTCTTTTCCAAAATACGGTGCCAGAGGTGAAGAAGTGACTTACCTGTCTGGAGACTCTCACTCACCCCCTTCCCTGGCCATAGGCTCCCCCTGCCTGGATGAGACGGCTGTGGAGTGACTTTATCCATTTGTTCCATAATCAGCCCTGGGGGCTCAGGTGAGAGAATCAAGATTTCTGTGTAGCGAGAGGCAGCTTTCCAGGAAGGCTACGTCTGCTGGGGTAGATAGGCTAGGACCGCCCGTGGCAGAGTCAGGGTGAGAGGCACCTACTGGAGAGGAGATGGGTGGAGTCTGGCATCGGGCCCAGGCACCCAGCTGCTGGGGAGGGACTGGGGGAGGCATCTGGTGAGCTGGCCATCCCAGGGCGGGGTGCTGGAATGGAGGGGTCCCATGTAGACACCGGGCTCCAGAGGGAGTGTTGGGAGCTGTAGGGGTGGGGAGGCTGGAGGAGCATGCTTTTCTTTAACTGCATCTGGAACACCCTCAGGTCAGGGCCAACTGAGGTGGTTGGTCATCCTGGAGTGGGGAGTCACCCTCTAAGAACCTGCCACTTCTGCTGCGAGGCAGGGGTTCAGGCGTCTCCCAGCTCTGATTCTGAATACCCCTCCCTGCCCGCCCCCCATTGTGCACAGTAGGTGCTCACCTGGTCTCATCCAGCTCTGTGCCCCCTGACACCTGTGAAAGCTCAGACACCTGTGGGGACACACACAGAGGGCACCTGCATGCCAAGGCTGTCCTCAGTGGCCCAGCAGGTCTGTAGGCTCAGGGGTCCAGGGTGGGCAGTGTGTGTAGGAGGCTTTGATCCCTGCTTCTCCCCCAGTGAGGGCAGTGAATGAGGCGAGTTCCCACCCAGGGAAGGGGTGTGGGAGGAGGTGGACCCAGCCCCTGTTTAGCTTCTTGCTGCCCTACTCAGCAGAGGGACACCATCCTGGGCACTAGCGGCCATGACACTGCTGCCCATGCTGCTCTGAGGCTGTCACACCGGGAAATGCATGGCACCTTCTATGGCAGTGGTTCTCAACCTTCTGGCCCTTTAAATACAGTTCCTCATGTTGTAACCCAACCATAAAATTATTTTTGTTGCTACTTCATAACTGTAATGTTGCTACTGTTATGAATCATAATGTAAATATCTGATATGCAGGATGGTCTTCGGCGATGCCTGTGAAAGGGTCGTTTGACCGTCAAAGAAGTCTCGACCCACAGGTTGAGAACCGCTGTTCTATGGGATTCTGTGTCTTCTCCACAGCCCTATAGGCAGGTGTTCTTACTCCATCTATAGTCAGGAGACTGAGGCCTGCAGGAGCTGCTCCTTGTCCAGGTCCCTCAGCCAGAAGGGTGTGGCCTCGGGGCTCCTGACTGCTCCTTTCCAGGGCAGACACCTCTGCGGATACCAGCTCCCCGCCGGAGGCTCTGAGGGAGGCAGGTCTGCAGAGCAGGGCTCGTCAAAATGTTTCCAGGGCAAAGCCCAGAGTGCAGGCTGTCCTGATTTGTGGTCTTCCCAGGGTAAACCTGAAGAATGCCTCTGCTTTCTCCTTGGGGGCCAAGGGCAGAAGAGGAGGAGGATGGGGGAGGGGGGGTGTTGGGAACAAAAGACATCTCCAAAGAGGAGGGAGGCCCAGGGTCTCCTGGGAGGAGCTGCCCCAATGCGGGCCCAAGGGGGATGGACCAGGAGAGCTGCTGGTCTCTTGCCCTGCAGGGTGGCATCTGGTCCCCATTCCCAGGGTTGGGCTGTGGGGGTCCAGCTGCCAGCAGCACCAGCACCCCAAGCTCTGGGGTGGGGCCTTCCCTCAGGCAGCAGTGAGGCGCAGGCTTCCCGCGCCCTGCACAGCTGCGGTATTTGTGGAAGAGGCCCTGGCTCTCTGCAGCGGGGAGGGAACCCAGGTGGGACTAGTGACTGGTTCATATGAGGAGTCCCAGCTCCTTCCAGACTTCCTGAGCCAGAAAACCATTGTTGGGCATTTTTGCTATAAAAATGATGTTTAATGAGCACCATTGTAGGTAAGTCTCTCACATGCCTTAAAACAAATGCTTAGAAGAGGAATTTCTTCTTTTTTCTTTTCTTGTTAATCCTCACCAGAGGGTATTTTTCCCATTGATTTTTAGAGAGAGAGGGAGGGAGGGAGGGAGGGAGGGAGGGAGAGAGATATGTGAGACAGATGCATCAACTGGTTGCCTCTTGCACATGCCCCAACTGAAGTCAGGGCCTGGGGACCAAACCTGCAGTTCAGGTGTGTGCCTTTGACCAGGTATTGAACCCCAGACCCTTTGGTGCAAGGCCGACACTATTGAGTACACCGGTCAGGGTGGAATTTTTAATTAAGGATTAGAAATATTTCAAAAAATATGTATTTTTGGAGAGGAAGAGATAGAAACATCAGTGATGAGAGATTCATCAATTGGCTGCCTCCTGCAAGCCCCCCACTGGGGATAGAGCCCAAAACCTGGGCATAGGCCCTGACCAGGAATCAAACCGTGACCTCCTGGTTCATAGGTCAACACTGGACCACTGAGCAACACTGGCTGGACAAGGATTAGGAACAAGCTATACTCCAGAAACATGGAGCTAGACTCCAAGGAGGAGTGTTATGGGATGCTGGGCATTTTATTTTTGGGACATAGATGAGTGGGCTACTACAGAGAGGCCTGAGCTGTCGGATAGCAAGAGGATTCAGGGTGTGTGTGATTATAGGGTGGGAAGAGGTCGGGAGGCAAATGCAAGGATGCTGCTGGGACTTGGAGGGGGCAGGGACAGCTTCCACTTTGCCTGAGGTGGCACTCACCCTGTGTGTCCAGGCTGGTGCTGGTGGCACACCCAGGGTGCCCACGACCATGATGGCATGGCTACATTCCTGCTGATGGCAGGTCATGTGATCTGAACGAGTTTCATCCACAGCAGTCACTGTGCAGCCCTTTGTTGGTGGGCTTTTGGGGCTTAGAGGACCTAGAGGAAGTGGGACCCTGGATAGAAGGTGAGGCTTGAGAAGGGGTTTTGTGCATGACAGGGAGCCCCTGGCCTCAGGTCCTGAACAGTGGGGTGAGGGTTAGTGCTACATCCAGCGCCTGCCGGTGTTGAGAACACTGCCCTGAGCCAGCCGGCATTTCGGAAGAGAGGGTGGACCCACTGAGCTTCAAGTCCTTCTACAAGAGACAGGGTTCCTAGGGCAACATCAGAGCCAGGCCCAGGCATGTCACCTCTGGTCAGGCCACTGAACCCCTCAGTGCAAAGGTGCTGATGACAGGACAACCCCACTGCAGGTGAAATCACCTGGAAGCCTCAAAAATCTCTGTCCATGCCTGACTGGCGTCGGCCTGCGGACTGAAAGGTCCCAGGTTCCATCCCATCAAGAGCATGTACCTTGTTGTGGACACATCCCCAGTAGGGGGTGTGCAGGAGGCAGCTGATTGATGTTTCTCTCTCATCGATGTTTCTCACTCTCTATCCCTCTCCCTTCCTCTCGTAAAAAGTCAATAAAATATATTTTTTAAAAAATCTCTGTCCAGGCCACACCCAGACCAACTGCATGGGTATCTCGGGCATGGGGGTGAGTGGGACCATGCTTCCTTTCTTGTTTTGTGGTAATCTAAACTAATAAAAGCAGAATAGTAAAATTAACTGTTTCTCCAGGACGCCCACAGCCAATCAGAATGGCTGTATGCAAATTAGCCCAGCCAACATGGCGGCCGCCACTCACGGACCTGAGTAAACATTTAGGCAGCATCTGTTGCAGCAGGAGTGAAAGCAAAACTGCCTGCTTGCTGGCTCCTTAGCCTTTGGCCTGAAGCAAAACACACATTTGCAACAATTAAGTGTAACAATTGTTTCATTATAGAAGCCGTGAGGCAGAGAGGAGGCTTCGTTAGTAAAAGGCCTCGCCTTAAAGGAACAGCATCAATTATAGGAAACCTGCGTCCAGCCGGCCTTGCTGGGACGTTGGGCAATGGGAGCTGTGGGCAGCCTTAAAGCCTGTCACTGAGGCTGGTCAGGCACGCCAGCAGGTGGACATCCCCCGAGGGCTCCCAGACTGCAAGAGGGCACAGGCCAGGCTGAGGGACCTCCCGAGTGCACAGAGCGGCTGCAGGGCAGGACAGCGCAGGACCCAGGACCCGTGAGTGGGAAACAGGCGGCAGGGTTGGAGGGCACCACGAAGCGGGTAAGAGGCGACAGGGGGTCGGCGGCCTGCTTGGTGGGCTTCCCATGCCCTTTGCGGGGCACCGGGAAGCGGGTAAGAGGTGGCAGGGGGTCGGCGGCCTGCTTGGTGGGCTTCCCAGGCCCTTGGAGGGGCATCGGGGAGCGGGAAAGAGATGACAGGGGGTCAGTGGCCTGCTTGGTGGGCTTCCCAGGCCCCTTGCAGGGCACCAGGAAGTGGGAAAGCAAGGTGGCGGGCTGGTGAGTGGGAAAGAGGCAGCGGGGCGGTCTCGGCCTGCTTGGCAGCTGCCCAGGCCCTTTGCGGGGCACCGGGGAGCGGGAAAGCAAGGCTGCAGTGGCCAGGGGCCTGCTTGGCAGATCCCCAGACCCCTTGGCGGCACCGGGAAGTAGGAAAGGAAGGCAGCAGGGGACGGGTGAGTGGGAAAGAGTCGGTGGCCTGCTTGGCAGCTCCCCAGGCCCTTTGGGGGCCACTGGGGAGCGGGAAAGCAAGCTCTTGGGGGCTGGAGTCCTGCTTGGCGGCTCCCCAGACCCCTTCTGGGAATCAGGGAGCAGGAAAAGGCTGGCCTGACCACGAGGCAGGGTTTTCCCTGCTTTCTGGTGGCTGGAGGAAGATGGGCAGTAGGCAAGCTTGGGAGGCAGGCCGCACCCAGCCCTGGCCACAGCTCAAAAAAGAGAACAACATGCAGGGGAGGGCAAGAGTCTGAGAGATCAACATAGAGGGGGTGCCTACTCCAAGGCTCCATGGTGTGCCTGGGGGCAGGCCCCCAGCAGGTAGACACACACAGGAGGACTGCTCCAAGCCTCTGATTTGGCTGGGGGCAGGTCCCCAGTGGCCACACACACACACACACACACACACACACACAAGGCGCCTGGCAGACTGGGGCCATCATAGGATATCCACTGAGGGGTCCCAGACTGTGAGAGGGCACAGGCCGGGCTGAGGGACTCCCTCTACCCCGAGTGCACAAATTTTTGTGCACCGGGCCCCTAGTGAAATATATAAAAACTTTATAAAATCTGTATCAATTGGGATTTTCAAGTGTTTGAGTGACATTGTTGGTTCATAAGAAATACAGTGTCTCAAATAGTTATTTACTAAGATATAAAATGACCAAGTTAATATTTTATACCAGGGGTTGGCAAAAATTTTTCTGTAGAAGGCTACAGAATATTTTTGGTTTGATCTCTGTGGAAACCACTCAACTCAGCTGTGGTAAGGCAAAAGCAGAATCAGACCATATGTAAATCAATGAGTTTAACTGTGTTCCAACAAAACTTTAGGCCACAGGCTAGATTCAACCTATGGCCAGTTTGCCAATCCATGTTTTATGCTGCGTAGGAAGGGCTATGGCATCATGAGAATCCACTGCTAAAAGTTATCCCTGTTAACCAGGGGGAAGATAATTTTGAACAGTAGAGAAGTAGCCAAGGAATAAAAAAGGGAAATAGACAGTAACTTTTAATAACCTGTTTTAGAAATGGGAGTCATCTTACTATCTACTTCAGAGATAGAAAAGCACATATCTACCAGGAGAAAATCATAATGAAGAAGGAACATTACTGCCTAGCTACAGCAGGAGATGAACCTGAAGATGACTCGAGGAGAAAGAAAGTGAACTGTGAAATGTTGAGATAAAAGAAAATCCAAACACTGACATCAATCAGTAATAGTGAGGAGCCTCAGGTTGACAGGGCCCCACAAACACCCCGCTTCACACAGACCTGCTGGGCCCCAAGCAGAATAATTACCGTAGATGCCAGGCATTTATGGAGTCTGGGTAGTATATC
>PVJC01014834.1:0-35891 GCA_004026665.1 Murina feae
CTGGAATAATTGGAAAGGGTCCTTATGATTTGCTGGGTACTCAGCTTTGTTGTTTTCATGATTTTGGTCCTGGTGAAAGCTTAGATCCAGCCATGTGTTAAAAACGGTAGCAAGCAACTGCTGGGTGTTTTACTACTGGCTGGTTATCTCAGTGTGAGACCGGGTAATGGAATATCCCGAAATGAAGGAAGCCAGCCACTCAACACCCTGTGAGTTACTCATTCACACACCACCAAGCAGTACATTTTGCAAGATCTCTCCATAGTTGACATTTTAAGTACAACTGATGACACAGATATTGAAGATTAGTAAGTAAAATGAGAGAAGCTAGATTATTTTAAGAATTAAATGCTTAAAATTATTTTACGCATTATTCCAAGAATGGTAGCAAAAGAACTTTGAACAAATTCATGTGAAATAGCAAAAAGACAAAGTCTCCCATTGCATAAACTAAAAACTATTACTATTTCCAAATATATGTGAATCCAGAGTAACTTTTAGGTAAATATAAACATTCGGCAATCCTAACTATTTGTGTAAATGAGTAACTTTGGATGCTTTGGATAAACTGGATTAAGGATTTTAATGATAGTTTCAACTGACAAAGGATTGGCAAGGCCATATAATTGGTGTAAGCTTCCAGAGCTAAGTCTAGGCATGAAATACTTTGTGGACCTAAAGGAGATTTCAGGAGCAACCCAAACAAGAAATTGGAAATGATTGTATTTTACTCTAAAGTTACTTTTTGAAAGTAGCTGAGGTTGACCAAAGCCTGCAGTCTACTAGCATGTCAGACATACTGAAACCGTATGGTGCTCAAGAAGCATTTCCAAATGGGCCCATCTTAATTACATGTGTAGTGATTAAGTCCTACGAAAGATCAGCAGGAAGGGAATTGTAGTTAAATATTGTATGTGGATTATTTTTCCTGTAGAACAGCTTGTTTTTGTAGTTCTTACTTTTGTTTACTTCCACAGTCTTGCTTACGAAGTACTGAGAACCAGTGGTATATAGCATGAGCTTAAAATAAGTTTTGTTTTAAAATAAGTTTTATTTTTCTGTAGTATTTTATTGTATAATCTACATACTTTGGGGATAAAAACATTTTAAGGGGAAATAGCTTCTGTACAGTATGTTGTTTAAATAGAATTAAAACATGTTTTCAAGATTAACATCTGTACTGTACTCGCCTCTGGAAACCTGTTTTCTGGTGCTCAATGGATGGATCACACATATGCATACAAATCTGGTTCTTGCTCTAATAATTATTAGCTGTGTGCCTTGTGGGAAGTCACATGACCTTTCTAATCTGACATGAACTGTCATAGCTGGTCACAACTCCTGCTCTGTTTCCTTTCCTCTTCCCTACAGTTAACCAGGAGTGTGATCCAGCCACTCCTGCATGGCTAATTCAGGCTCCAGTGTCTGTGAAGGGTCACATTTTCACTCTCATTTCCTTGTTCCCTAGACTTTAATACTTTGCTGTACAAAAGAGAAAGAAATGTGTGCGACCTGCTTACGTTGTTTATTTAATTATTTAGCCTCAGATTTATTATGCAAGATCTCAGATATTGATACCAATTCGTCTAGCTTACCTATACATGCATGTTTTTGCGTGTGTGTGTGAATTACACAGCACATCCTCGTTCATGCCTGCTCCCTTTGACCAGTCCTCATTCTGAGTCTCTTGGCTTCCCTCCTGCAGTTTTAATGAAAGCCGTTAGGGCTTGAGCACAACACTGGCACAAATTATGAATTACTAATTCTATCATATAATTCATTAAAAACGTGTTAGTTCCTGTTTCTCCCATGTTAACTCAGAACTACTGAAGGCTGTTGTTTTTCATTTGCCAGTCCCATCAATATGCCTCCTACGTTTCCATTGCAAATTACATTCCTTGTAAAACAGAATACAGAATCCATCTCCTAGGACTGATGGGCTGGAATAACAAAATCTATCACATTTTGAGCATGTGTTAGGTCTTAGTAAATGGTACGTCCCTAAAACTAGTGACTAAGCGCATGTTATTCGAGTCTCTGATGTGCAAGTGAACAGCCTGGCAGCTGCTCTCAGAATGCTGATGGAGGGAAGGGAACAAACATCCACTGACAGTAGCAGTACTTTTCAGGTGCTCTCTGTACATAGCCACATGGACTCTCACTGGACTCCTGCACAGAGGGAGGCAGATTAGTTTTTGCTGGATGATGAGGCACTAACAGGCAGTCCCCAAATCTCTGTGAGGAAGAGGCTGCTTTCTTGCTCACGGGCACATTGAGTGCTGCTCCAGGCCCGTGTCCAGCTCCCTGTGGGATGTGGAAGGAGCAGTCACTGTTTGGGTCACTGCCCCTCATGGCAGAGGGAAGACAGGGTGGCAGAATCATGTCATGGCTCTTACAGCTCCGCCACTTCCACTCATGTTCTCTGAACCAGAGAAGTCATTTGGCCAGAACCACCGTTAGTGAATGGATCGTGAGTCCTGCACGAGGGAGGGAAAGCAGGCCTTTGACAATGACACAGTCTATCCTAGTGAGTATTGTTTCAGTTTACAGGTGAGGCGATGGGAACTATGAGATGTTTATTCGCCTCACTGAGGGTGGAGGGGAGGTGCTGGATTGCAAAGCTAGGTATCCTGTCTGATTCCAAAAACCCATGCTGTTAGAACATATTGTCTCTGTGTATTAAAAAGAAAAGTGCATATACCATTTGACTAGCCCTTTATAGTTTAGAGGTCACTTTCACCCCCGCTCTTGCATTTGAACCTGCCAGCTCTGCAGGAGGCACAGCAGCTGCTACTGTTCACTCCTCTGCAGGAGAGTCCCCTACACTCAGGAGAAGGTAGCACTTGCCCAGTCTCCCCCTCTAGCCTGCTTCTTTGCAGAAAGCTCCCACCCTCCCACCCTTCATTATAACCAAACAGTGCTGCAAAGAAGGGTTCCTGGGCTGGTTCATTTCCATTTTGGTGAAATTGTTGCTATATTCTTTGTATGAGGATTCTAATAGGAACATTTAAAATTAACCATTTGTATTCTTAAGACTTTTAGCTTTTGGTTAGCTTTCACTTTGCCTCGCATGTACTCACAGAATTACAAGCAATGCTACTCTCTAAAAATTAAAAGTATTTCATGTATTTTTCCTAATTAAACAACTTTTACATTCCATTTAGTCATAACTCAAATAAAGTAGTAGATCTAAACATTAAAATGCACATGAACACTTCTCATAATTATTTCAAATCAGGATCAGCATGTACCTTTGGCATTTGGTTGATACATCCCTAAAGTCTCTCAATCTTTGAGCTTCCCTTTTATCTTTGTCTGTGTGTGTGTGTGTGTGTTTCTGCATTTTTGTTTTGTTTGGGAGTTCTTTGTTTGTCCATAGAACATTGATTCTTTTTTTTTTTTAATCCTTACCTGCGGGTCACTTATTTTTAGAGAGAGGGGAGGGAGGGAGGGAGGGAAGGAGGAAGGGAAGGAGGAGGGTGAGAAAGGGAGAGAGAGAGAGAGAGAGAGAGAGAGAGAGAGAGAGAGAGAGAGAGAGAGAGAAACATCAATATGAGAGAGAAACATTAACCCGTTTCCTCCCGCACATGCCCTGACCAGGGCCAGGGACTGAATCCGCTACCTAGGTGTGTGTCTCAGCCAGGAATCGAACCCGGGATCTTTCAGTGCACAGGACAGTACTCCCATCGACTGAGCCACACCAGACAGGGCAGAACATTGATTCTTAAACATAAAGAAGCATATGAATCAGGTGGAGATCTTATTAATGCTTCTAATGCAGACGGGCAGACAGGAGTGGGGCCTGGGAGTCCACCTGGTTAACAGGTGTGACGAGATGCCAGTGTGTCCGGTCCTGAACTACCCCTTTAGCAGCTAGGCCATAGGGTTCCCTACAATTTGGGATTTTGTTGATTGCATCCTCTGGTGATGATCATGGTGTTTCTTATATTTCCTGTCCACTGGTAGGTGATCTGGGGGCTCGCAGAGGTTCTGGTGAAGGCACTGTTTAAACATCTTGCCCGTGTGGGATATAACACCACACACACACTCTTCAGAGCGTTACACAGCACATGTTCAGTGTAACAGAAATGCCGCTCAGAAGCAGGTGAGGAGAAACGTTAGGTGAACCATTTCAGAGAAATTTCTGCTGGGCTATTTCTTACGTTGTGCTCTGCTTTTACACCTCGCGTGATGCTGAATCCGGAGCAAGATCACTGCTGTCTACGACAGAGTCTACATTCCACATCAAACTCTCATTTAAAGGGGAGAAAGTGGAGTAATCAGACAGCCCAAGAAAAAAATGGTTTCTCCCGTTTATTCAGTAGCTCAGAACGCACTTAATTTCACTCTCCTTGCTTGCTTCCGGAACTTGAGTTTCATGGGCTAGCCCAGGAGCCTTGCCAGACTTTTTAACCTGGTGTTCATAGGAAGACCAGAAGGGACAAGGTGTTCAGAACGTGTGAGAGAATTTAATGCCCTCGTGTGGGTATGAGCTTGCTTCTCTACCTTATGAGGTTTGCTCCCCACATGTAATGTGTAACACACACACACACACAGATTGTCATTGGCAGTTCGTCACTGATAACTGGTGATGAACACAGGCATTGTCATGGTAACAGGAGGACATACTGTGTTTCCTTTAAAGTTGCAGAACTTTATTTTAGTTAATTGGGCTTAAATACCGGTAATCTATTGTTTGGCTTGCTGCTTGCTTGTTGTTATTTTTTAAACCCTGAGGCAATATAGGCAGTATACTCCTGACGATGGAACTCACCTTTTAAAGGTTTAAACCATCTATTTTTTTCAGAATTATACTTAACATTTATGATTATTTAAAAGACAACTATGAAATATTTAGATATCTCTTACTGACAAAACCTTTTCTAGTGCCTTTTTGTTACTAATGTCAAAGTGGTGCTTTGTACGTCTACTAATTCCATATGACCTAGTTGCCAAGTATGCTTTCAGTCAGGTTAGCTTGCATCCAGTTAGCATTCTTGTCCACAAAAATTAGCAACATATCTGATATAAGGACCTTCTCTCAGCTCTCTTACCTATTTATGTACCTGGAAAGATGGCAAACAGCCAATACAGCACAGTTTCAAGACTGGTTCCATGAAATAGTCTGTTCAACTCCATTTGTGTTTCATTCCCCTTGTGAACGACTGTCAACTTACAAACAACACACTTTCATGAGGACAGCTGGAGAGGAGATGTGATCAGGCGCAGGGACAGGGAGGAAGAGCCAGGAACAGGCCTCAGACCCGCCCCGCAGCTCCCCCACTGCAGAGATGGAGCGCAGCTGAGGGAGGTTCAAAAGCCTTGCCAAGGCTCCTGGACTAGCCCGAAACAAAGAAGTGTTGAAGTTCTAGCTTTGCTGTTTTCCTTACAAATACCCATAACCATATGTGAGTGTAAACTTGCCTGGGGATATGTAACCACTGCTGTGGCAGCTGACCACTTTCCAGCATGTTCTCATTTAGTCTTCACCACCCCCGCATGTCGCTTTTTCCCCTTCTAGGGTAGAGGAGTGTGACGTTGATCTCCCCTGGGTCTCTGGTCCCCAGCCAGCAGGGGCCATGCTGTCTGCCTCCAGAACCCTGCCCTCCCCAATCCTTTAGGTGGCCTGTATGCTCACAGCACTTTCTCATCTGTAAAATGACTACAAAGGGTATTTATAGTTATACATTTCTCATCTTTCAGTAAAAAATCTAAAAACTTATCAAGTTAATATATGCATGTGGATAACAAACATTAAGAAAAATCGTTAGTGAAAAGAACTGATCCCCTCCACACTCATTGCTCCCTGGGAGCTGTCACTTGGAGGGGGGTTTGTCCAGATGTTGAATAATGTGCCGTTACGTATTGATTTAACCACTGATCTAACTTAGCTCACTTTTAACTTCTTCCCTCTTCTGCTCAGTATGGTGACGTCACTAGGTTGTAGTCTTTGTTACCTTTGTAACATTAAATAACACAATTAGCCCCATTTCTTTCCTGCTCTGAGGCATTTTTAAAGGTGAAAGCATTAGTATCACTGCCCTCTCTTATTCTTTCCCCTTCCTACCTTCATACTGTTGTGGGCTCTTCTTTAACTTTTAAACAATCAAGGTCAATGGCATATGCATTCTGTTCTCTCTTCTTTTTTTCAGTTTTTTAAAAAATGTGGTAAAATACACATAACATAAAATTTGCCATCTTACCCACTAACACTCTGTTCTCTTTGGTAACTGTAAGTAGGTCTTCTTTTGTCTATGGGTTGTTCTGAAGAATTGAAAGTGAATGAATGTTAGGTAGGAATAGCGAGGCTGAGCTCTGGGAGCAGGCGCAGAAAGATTGCGAAATAAAAGTCACACGAAGAAAGGCACATTGCAAACGAGTACACTGGATGTCACTTCTATTTTCATGTAAGAAACAGTGTGTGTGTGAGAGAGATGGTGTAGATAGATTAAATCATTAACAGCTATTACTAGGACTGAAGGAGGAGTTGTCAATAAATTCCACTTGCAAAATAAAAAAAAGCAAATAAAAATGTTGACGTTATGCTTTATTCAAAACCAAATCATTGGCTGTGACTGCATTTCTTTCTTTTTGGTTTCAACGTCGTGACTCTTGTTCTGTGCCAGGCTTCCTAATGTCAGGTGTGAATGGATTTGGCTTTTGTGCACAACACAGAAATCATGCCAGTTTGCTCCACAGTGAGACCCTCCTTTTTCCCCTAAAGGCTTTGTTTTTATTGCTGTGCTTGTGTGGCCACCTTATTCACTATATCCCTATTCTCTTCCAGCTTCTTATCATTCTTTTAGGTGAAATCCCTTTCACTTCTTAACTAAAATCTCCGAGTGGTTGGTTTCTGTTTGAATCATGCCTTTTCTTACTGCTTTCTGTTTTTATGGGTATCTCTGGTTGCCCTTCGTTCTCCTTATCCTTTCGTTTTCTTATCTCACATCTTCACTTTCTCAGTTCATCAGTGCCTGCTCCCTTTTGCTTGAGACCTTTCTCACAGTCTCCCCTCCTCCTCCCTCTCCCCGGACTGGTGATTCTTTGGTCTGTTGCTCAGCTGCCATCTGGGACCAGCTTCCCTGTTTGCATTTGTCCACGGTCTCTGCAGCCCTGTAGCTTTTTCTTTGGGGCAGGAGTGGCTGAAGGACTTTCGCCATTCCTTGGCTGCTCAGCCCTGTGGCATGCAGCTCAGGGCCCTGACCGTCCCTCTCAGAAGTCAGGAATTGACCTGAGGATGCCTCTTGGGGCCACAGAAAACCTCCTCATGGGAGCCACTAACTTCCTCCACCCTCCCCTTGCCCTGACTCGAACACCTCCTTGCTGGTGCTGTGTCCCACAAAGAGAAGTGAAGTACAAAGGCCATACCTGCACTTTAGCATTACTGTTCAGAAAGCTTCAATCAAACTTAAATTTTTATTTAAAATTATGACCTCACTAAAATTTTTTTAATTAAAAAAATTTCCAATATAAGCCGTCAAAGGCAGGAAAATGGGTGATAATCTTTGTAGCAAAGAAGCCATTAAATCCTTCCCCAGCCCCATTCATCAGAAATTGTATAATATAACTAAAATTCTAAACCCCTGTAAGGTCTTTAATTGCTTGCTAAAGCAGTTGGCCAGATGCTCAAAGATAATAAAAATAAGAACACCTTGAAAAGAATAAAGAAAATGTCATTAAAATAACAGAGGAGATGGGGAAATCATACATTACATTGAATAGTTTACAGAGGTGTTGCTCGTTTTGAATAAGTGTGTTTCTGTAGCAGAGAGAAATGGCACTTGACAAGCTTCATATCATGGTACTGTGTTTATCTGAAGATCCAACTTGATGTTGCTTGTTTATTCCCTAGAGCAGAGGTGACCTTCACTCTGGATTTAAGAACAACAAGTATATCTGGTACTTTGCCTGCTTGGAGAGGCTCTAAGACCTAACAATGAGAAGCACACTGCAATAGAAATAAGCTTACCAAGGACAGAATTCTGTGAAAGGCAGTTTCTCCAGCCTAGCCTTTTATTACTCCACATCAGGATTTTGACTGTTTTGTATGACCTTCCTGGTCCATGTATTAAAAGCTTCCTGCGGTTCTCTCTCTTTTTTCCCCCCAAGTATAGTTGATATTGAATATTATATTAGTTTCAAGTCTACAGCATAGTGTTAGTCATTTATGTAACTTTCAAGGTAATCCCCGGATAAGACTAGCACTCACCTGACACCACGCATGGTTATTACAGTATTATTGACTATATTCTCTATGCTGTAATTTACAACCCTGTGACTTACCGTATCTTTCCGTGTATAAGATGCCATTTTTTTTCCCTAAAATCATTAGACTGAAAATCGAGGGGCATCTCATACATGGAAATCGGCCAAGGAGGAGCGCGGGGGTGTGTAGTTGCCTATACCTTGTCAAACAGGCTTCCCCAATCAGGAGCCTTATTGTTACTGACCTCAGCTGAAGCCGTAATTGGAGGTGGAGATGGAGAGTGCACAGATGCTACAGGGACTAGAGTGTTCTGAGCCTATAAAGATGTCAAAGAATAAAAATATAAATATCAGTAAGCGATTGTCTTACTCTGCAAAATTCAAACGGAATGTAACCAGCTATGCAAAAGAGCATGGAAATAGAGCTGCAGAGAGACAGTTGGACCTCCTCCCACCGAGTGTATGGTCAGGCAGTGGAGAAGACAGGAAGAGCAACTCCTTACGATGCCTGAAGAGGGCCTTAAGAGGAAAACCAGCAAAATGTTTAAAATATTAACTTCTTAATTTTGGGTTGGAAAAAGGGGGAGCGTCTTATATATGGGGGCATCTTATACATGGAAAAATACGGCACTGTAGTTCTCTCGGGACCTCAGAAGGACAAAAGGGGCTGATGGGACAGCCTGAGCCCACCCTCCAGGGTCTTTTTTATAAATATATTGTTTTTATTGATTTCAGAGAGCAAGAGAGAGATAGAAACATCAATGATGAGAGAGAATCATTGATCAGCCTGCTTCCTGCATGACCCCCACTGGGGGGTTGAGCCTTGCAACCTGGACATGTGCCCTGACCAGGAATTGAACTGTGACCTCTTGGCCCGTAGGTTGATCGATGCTCAACCATTGAGCCACGCTGGCCGGGCCCTTCAGAGTCTTGGTAGCAAGCTTGTCTCCTTCAGCTAGGATCGGATACTCATTGCCGTGTGAACAGGTCTGTGAGGAGAGACGGCTTCTCAGACCCCAGTCCCCTGTGGGTGTCCGTGGTGTCGTCACGCCTGTGCTCTAGCACGAGTGCAGGTGTCCAGGTTCGGTTCAGCGCTCTCCAAAGTCTCAGCCTCTTACATTGGCTCAGGCCCACGCGTTTGAGGTTGAGTTTTTCTTTCTTACCCTTGGAATGGCTGCCTGGTGCTACAGGTCGCTTTCTCGCCTGAACCCACGGGGAGTGTGGTGTACTGCTCGCAGTGAGTTCTGCCCCGCTGGCCGTGCCTTCTGGGGGCATTGGTATCCGTGAAAGGGTCAGGGAAGTCTTGTGGGCAGAAGTTACTTTTTTTCCTGGTGTCATAAGAAACTCCTGCAAGCAACAGTAACTCCTGACATATCTAACAGTTTCACACCAGATAAGTTTGGATCGCAGTTCAGCCTGAGGCTTTGCTTTATGTACTTTTATAATAAACTCTGTTACTTGGCAGCCTGAGCCAATTGGAAGGTGACTGTAGCTAATAGCAACAAAATAATGCTAATTATCTCTTTTTTATTATAATAAGTACCAAAGGAGAGAATTTACCACGTCTGTCTCCCAACTGTAAAAGTGGTTGTAATAGAAGATAAAACTCAGTTTTTTGGAAAATTTTTGGCTATGGAAGTCTTTGCTTCTCTTGAATTTGAGACAAATGAAAATTAAAAATATTGCACTGAGGTCATGACCTCATAGCAATGTCCTGGAGGGGCAAAAGTAATTTGAAAAGCACTTAACAAAAGATAAGCTCAATTTCTTTCCCCTCCTCATGCTCTCACATCTAGGTAAGATATTAGGCCTTCTGGGCAAATGTCTGATGATGCATCAGTGCCTGAAATTAATGAAAAAGGCAGGCAAACTTGTAGAAAGAATTTAATAATGTTCAGCTTGTGAAATGTAAAATCGTTCCCTTAAAACAGAATATTCTCCTCTCTCTCTCTCTCTCTCTCTCTCTCTCTCTCTCTCTCTCTCTCTCCCACACTCCATGTGGGTTTGGGTTCATTAGTGGACAAAATAATGATTTCTAGCTGTGTAGTGATGGGCTCTTTCTTTGCACTGAGCCACAGGGTCCTGCGAGGTTGGAGAGCACTGGTCTGTGGGCCATGTGAGCCCCCTGCTCTTGCCCTTGGAAGCCCGCCTTTCTTCTGCTGTGACAGTGACAGGTGGGGCCCGGTGAACGTCCTTCTTGGCCATCGATGGTGCAGGAGGCCCAGGCTAACCAGTTGGTACTGACTGTGGGTGCTCTCTGCGACCATGACTCCTATCGAAGGCTCAGGCAGCCAGCTGGTGCTGGATTGCTTCTGGCAGTTACAGTGAGACCGAGTTTCTGTTGCAAAACATCAGGTGCATCTGCTGGTGGGGAAAAAGCAACAGGCACAATTGTGGGAACTGGGACCTGGGGACTTGTGGGTTCTCACCCAGCCACAGAGCCTGAATGAAAGCGAACTCAGTGCTCCTGAGAACAGAGCTTTAGCAGGAAAATGCAATCCCGTGAGGCTGTTAGGGCCAGCTGGCTCATCCTGCAGATGTGTTTCCCCCTGCTTCATTCCCAGTGAGAAGGGCACTCCCCCACGGCAGCTCCCCGCCTTCCCCCCCTCCCCCGTTTGCTCTCACAGTTTGTGCAGGTTCAGCATCTGGGTATAAAGTAGAACTATTAGTAGGGGGGCAAGGAGAATGGATTACTCTGGGAAGTGTGTTGGCAAGTAAGAGAGTCAGAGACGATGTCCGATTTGTTTTTATTTCACCAACATTTAACCCTTCAGTTGCTCAGAGATTCGTATGGCTGATTGGATGAAAACTTGGTTGTAGGCGCCTTATTGATGTTTACGCGGCGGCCTGAACTCGTTGCGGTAAGCACTGTCAAATCAGCCAATTATTTGAAAGTGATTTCCCTTGGAACATGACACAGAATATATGTGCTGATAATAGTCCCTTTTCATAGTGAGGGCTTACTGTAATGATGCTTGAATGCTGCTGTGCCCCATGGTGGTGGGGGGGGGGGAGGGCAGGAGATTGACCCATCAGAGATGAAATGTGATGACCCGGTGTTTCTCCCACGTCCTCAGGATCAGCTTTCTGAAGGCGGAGTTTCAGAGGCGGGTTGTTGTTTGTGTGTTTTTTTTCACGTACTAAGTAGTTATCAAGGACCTGGCTAGGTGTGGGGTGTGCTGTGAGGCCGCAGGAGAAGGGGTTGTGGTCACAGCCTTTCGGATGTTGTTTTCTAGAAAGGGAGAGGTGCCCATTCTTAGGACCACAACGTGGTGCAGAGCGTGGAAGGGCAGTGGTTGTTTGGAGGAGAATAGAATCCCCCGCAGAAGGAATGAGGGAAGACCACAAGTGAAGGAGGTGGGTTTGAACTCCACCTTGAGGCATGGGCAAGAATTTGGCGGGAAGGGATGGGAGTGGAGAGACCATTCTAGGAGGAGAAGAATAGAGGGATGAGTTGGATTTGGGGATCAGTGAGCTTGCCAGAGCGTGGACTAGACGGGAAGGAGGCCCTCTCTGGAGACCCCTGGATGCCAGCCCGGGACTGTGGGTGACTCTTGCCTGTCTGTAATGTTATGGAGGAACCACCACAGCCCTTTCCTTCCCAGGCAAATTCAGTGGGAACAGAATCAGTTCTTTCACAGAGAAACTGCAAGTTCTTGGAAAGTTTTCACTAGATCATTTCCCAACATTTTGGGCCCTCTCTTCACTCTCTCTCAGTGGGGAAATACGGCAATTAGCGAGGTAGTGGGAGGGTCGGAACATTTTGTCTTCAGTGTAGATAGCAGCCTCAGATACTGGAGAGAGTCACCCCTGGTTTGATAGGGCTTGAAAGGTAGAGATCAGTTGGTCTCACTTCCCCAGTCAGAATGAACTAGATGTGTTTCTGTTGCGTGTAGCATACAATTATGTCTGAATGCTCGACATTATTGATTTGGCTTAGTGCTCTTAGACGTGCTGTCTTGTTTGTTCTGAGGGTTTTGTCTGGTTGCAAATACTCAGCCTAAGTTAATATTTCATGAGACTCAATCATAACTTGAGGCTAGAAATATGATGGAAGCCATGGCTACTGGTAACACACAGACACACACACACACACACACATACAACAACAACAACAACTGTGCTGCACTCAGGCCAGTTTAGACGGAGAAACACCAGCTCCTGTTCAAGCACTACTCCCATTTCCTTTCTTTGCCATCCTTATGGGCAATGATGAACTTTAACCAGTTTTCTAATTCTTTAGGCTATTGCCCTCCAAAGGCCATATTAATTCACTGATTTGATTGACTTACAAATATTTACAAAGTGTTATCATATCCCTGATTTAAGAACTGTACAAATATGAAGACACTTATTCATCAAAACAGCCATGTGAAGTAGATAATATTATTATGATTACTTCTACTTTGCTGATAGGGCAATCAAGGCACAGAGAGGTGAAGTAACTGGCCCAAGGTCACACAGACAGAACTCACTGCCACCTGAGCCGACCTGTGAATTGGAGGTTGTGTTTGGCATCCCCTGTGCACAAAGGGACACGAAGCCCTCGGGCTCTGGGACAGAAGTTCATTCTTGGGGCTTTCATTCAGGCTCCTTTTCTCCCGTGGGTCAGTATTTGTCTCTCCAGAAACTCAGTGTTTTAACTGATTGTAAATGTTTGAAAGTGAGTGATTTCTGTGTGTGTACAACCAACACATAAACTATATCAGAGCCAGGGCCTGTACAAGGAGAACCTTTTTATGTTGGAAGATGTGGCTGTTGGTAGAGGCATTTCCCTGGGTGTATGGCAGTGACTCTGTCGTCAATAAGAAATTACATTTCGTGACATTTTTAAAAATATATATTTTATTGACTTTGTACAGAGAGGAAGGGAGAGGGATAGAGAGTTGGAAGCATCAATGCGAGAGAAACATCGATCAGCTGCCTCCTGCATTCCCCCTACTGGGGATGTGCCTACAACCAAGGTACATGCCCTTGACCAGAATCGAACCTGGGTTCCTTCGGTCCGCAGACCAATGCTCTATCCACTGAGCCAAACCGGCTAGGGCACATTTCGTGACATTTTCTATGTGCCCAGCACCCTGCTAAGCACATTTTTGTTTAATCTTCCCAACAACCCTAGAAGGCAGGTCCTGTGAATATCTCCTTTCCACAGTTAGGGCAGCTGAGGGCTGGAGAGGCACAGTAATGGAGCAAAGGCACACAGCAGGAAGTGGCAGAGCAGGCATTTGACCCTGGAATTCCTGAGTGGTCTTGACCACTGTGCAGGCCACCTGCCCCTGTGCCATGGTGCCCCCTGCTGGTGCCTGACCCTTCTCACTGACTGTAGCCTGCTCTCAAGGCTGGCTGGCCCTGATGGCTGCTGCTGACTCTTGCCAAGGTTTAACAGCTGATTAGTATAAATTTCTTTTTTTTAAATATATTTTATTGATTTTTTTACAGAGAGGAAGGGAGAGGAATAGAGAGTTAGAAACATCAATGAGAGAGAAATATTGATCAGCTGCCTCCTGCACACTCCCCACTGGGTATATGCCCGCAACCAAGGTACATGCCCTTAACCAGAATCGAACCTGGGACCCTTGAGTCCGCAGGCTGACGCTCTATCCACTGAGCCAAACAGGTCAGGCCAGTATAAATTTCTTATAGCCATTCTGATTCCTGTCTTTATAAGATGCTGCTACTTGCCTTTGCTGCATAGCAAACATTTGAAGAATCTGATTTCACCCATTGTTCTTCCATCATCAGCCTTACACCCAGCCTGAGTTCAGCATTTGCTGAATACCACTCCGTCCTGCTAAGGGGAAGCAAGAGTGTGCACAGGGGTGGGCGGGGAGATGGACCCTGACACAGTGGATCTGACATTGAATGTGGGAACTGTGTGGAGGGGAGTCTGTGCTTATGATGTCACGTGAGCTGCTCATTAGGCACCTCAAGGAGTCTCTGCACCTATTTACAATATGCTCTCTTACTTTCAGACAGTATTTTGTTTTCTATATCAGGCATGGTGTCCATATATGGGCCGTGCTCAATAAGCTTTTGGTAAATGAGTGAATGAACGAGGGACTGGATGCATGGGTCATTCATTGCTTGGTTCCTTTGAATAAATGGCATCCTATAAGGCCCTGGGATGCCTTGCTACGTAGGATTGTATTTCCTCCTCCTGGCTCTTCCCCCTGCAAGTTTGAACCCTCTTCCTGCTCCACTGTCCCCCGCTCTCCGTTTCCATGTCGGTCCAGAGCGTTGCTGGACAGTTGGTGGCAAGAACTGTTCTTCTAGGTAGTGCTGCAGATGGTATGAGTGTCTGTAGCTTTAGAATAAAACCATACTTCAGGGAAATCAGGAGTTAAATTAGCTTTCCAGGGACTCCAGTCACCATGTCTGATATTCATGTAGGAACACTCTGCTTCCTGAACAGACTTTAGGGCAGCCCACTAGGGACTGGGATGTTTGAGAGCACACGCAGTGGAATGTGTTCCACCTCCTGACTTGGTGGTCTTATACAAGTGCTGGATGGAAAATACAGTGTTAAGGGAAACTCCATTCGTGGGTTTTGTTTTCCGGTTGGAGTTTGAAGCTGGTGCGTCACACCAGTGTCCGGACAGGCTGCACGTGAAGTAGCTTTCCTTTCTGTGTCTCTGACAGATGTGTCGTCCCCACACCCGCGAGCCTCGGCCAAGATGAAACCAATAGAAGAAGGAGTGGAAGACGACGACGAAGTCTTTGAACCCGTGTCACCGAAAACGTTTAAAGTCCAGGAGTTGCCTTGATCAGAGAGAAGGGCCAAGTTACCAAGATGGAAATCGACTGGAAGAGACCCTGGAAAATACCAGCACTTTGTCACTGCCCTTAGATTACTCCACTTCAGGACAGCCAGACGGTACCGTCTAAGGGCAGAAAAGTGAGGAAGAGTGCAAAGTGGGAAGGTTATTTAGCTCTTTTTTATTGGTCAGCTTGTAAGTGGTGGTTTTCCTGAGCCTTCTGACTAAACCTAGTTCTATTTTGAGATACATATTTTCACAGTATTTTCTAGATACACTGTCATTTTAACTTTAAAAATCTTAGTGTTCTGTCCATGCAAATGCCTTTCCACTTACTTTTCAAGGCTGTGGTTCATCTTGCTCACAGGCAGTTTTTTCTCTACCGCGGCTGTGGCATTGTCTGTTCCATAGCTTTAACACACAATGCAAGCTTAAAATTGAGGTTGCAGTAGCATTAAAGGTCAGGAAATCTTAGGCTTTGCAATTGATTTTTTAGATGGAAAATTTTAAACCAAGATGTGATTCGACTGGTGTTTATTTTTCTACCAGGCCAAACACATTACCCCACTAGATTGCCTTCCATGGACGTTGTATAGATAGCTTGATAATGAACAAAGCATCAGACTTTGCTCACATTACCCTTGTATTATGCTATTCATACATTAGTCCTGAAACCTAAAGCTGGAAAGATTAACAGATGGAAGTGGTTCTGAGCCCGGTGTCAGCTTTCAGCCACTCACCTGGGGTTTGGAGCCATCTCACCCCACACGTCTGGTGCAGAAACACTTCACTTGGCGCAGTGAAGAGAGGCTAGTCAGGTGGCCGAGCGAGTGGCACAGAGCAGCTTCATCCTTTGGTCAGGATTCTGAAGTCTCAGGTTGTTCTTCCAGCCGTAGGTGTCTCTTTAACAGATACCCAGTACGTGAGGCCGGAGGTCAGCCATGGGCCGTGCCATGGACGCCCAGTCTGGCTATTGCTATGAGGGCCTTGATTCCATTCTCCTTTCTACCAGAACCATGTTTCAGGACACGGTGGTGTGTGGCTGATGGGGAATAAGGAGTTGGCTTGACTCACAGTCAGTCTGGGGAGTGTGATTGTGGCACCCAGTTGGGTGAAGTCTGTTGACCGGCTGTATGGCTTCACACCCATCGATGTTTTGTTTCATCCCCTAGAACCAGCGCTGAGTCAGTGCCCTGTTATGGTAACTGGCTAAGGAAAGTTCCAAATGGAACTATTTTCAGATGAATTGAACCAAAAAAAGCACCTCTTGCCAAGGGGTAATATCTGTTAGAGAAGGTAAATAAGCTACTCGGTCATTTTCCTAGATCCTTTTTAAAAAAATTAAAGCCAGTTATTTTAGTCATTTCACTTGAGAATGTTTACATGCCAGGTCATCACTGAGAAAATTTGCACAGACTGGGACTCCAGCTCCCAGCATCTCTCTCTAAGGTTGGCATAGCCACATCACAACAGAAAGGCTGCCTTCGCTCTGCTACACTAACCTCCCTCTGGACGCCACAGTAGAAATTTGTTTTGGGGAAGTGAAGCAGAGGTGAACAGCTGAGCCTTGGCTTTAAGACGTAAAGATAAATTGTGTTGAACTGTACATGTCTGTGCCTGATCATGTGTGTGGCTGTGAGGGGATGGTGTTATTACTGCTCCCCTTTTCCAGTGGATGAGGCTGAGTAGACCATTCAGGTCACATGCGCATCTAATCTAATAAAAGAGTACTATGCAAATTGACCGCCACTCCGAGACACCTAAGCCATGCCCACCAGCCAAGCCATGCCTCCTGGCCAATCAGAGTGGCTGTGTGCAAATTAACCCAGCCAGGATGGAGGCCGGCAGCCATGGAGCTACAGTAAACAGCAGGTGTCCATTGCAACTGCCTGCCTAGGCCGGCTGAGCCTCTGCTCATGGTACCAATGTTTCAATTATAGAAGCCAAGGAGCTGAAACAAACAGGAGGCATCCTTACCTGCCTAGGCCTCTGCTCAAGGTAACAAAGTTTCAATTATAGAAGATAAATAAACCCCAGAAACCTGATTCCAGCCAGCCTTGCTGGGACCTTGGGTCAGTGGGAGCTATGGGCAGCCTGAAAGCCTGAAAACGGCCCTCAGCCCCTCACCCAGGCTGCCCAGGTACCCCAGTAGGGTCTCAAACCCTGAAGGGACTGTGAGCAGCCTGAAAATGGCCCTCAACCCCTCACCCAGGCTAGCCAGGTACCCCAGTAGGGACCCGAAACCTGAAGGGACTGTGGGCAGCCTGAAAACAGCCCTCAGCCCCTCACCTAGGCTGGCCACACCCTAATGGGGTGAGAGTCCCCACTGGGGGGGGGTGTTGGCCAGCCTGCAAACAGCCATCAGCCCCTCACCAGGCACGCCAGCAGGGGGGTCCCAGACTGCAAGAGGGCACAGACCAGGCTGAGGGGACCCCCCTGCCCCCGCCGAGGGCACAAAGTTTTGTGCACCAGGCCCCTAGTAAGAGTAATTACAGAGTCAGCCCACAGAGTCATTAGATGTTACATCCTCCCTAATAGAAAGTAGTTTTAGATTGTGTTGAGGCCGCGTTTTCATGTTCTGTGGGCGCACAGAACCTTGACCTTGGAATCCCCAACCCCAACCACCCTGAGGTTTGTCTCATGTCACCTCGGACAGGAAGGGTCGTCTCTAAGGCTCAGCCTGGATGTGTTGGGAGGTTATTTTCTGTAGTGCTGGGAATAAAGACTTTTAAAAGCACACTGCTGAAATTAGGAAGTGTAGGAAGTGACGTACTGTTTTTATTACAATGTGTGTGTGTGTGTGTAAGCGTGTGCACATGCATCCGTGTCATGGATAAGAAGACTGATCTCAAGGTTAGGGATTTTAAAGAGCCACTTAGCCCGAATGGGAAACATGAAACTGTTTTAAAATACAGCCCTCTAAGGAAGGCAACGAGCCTCAGGGAAAAGGAGCCGGCCACTGAGGGGCCCTCCCACGGAGACGTGATAAGGAAGAAGCAGATAAGGAAACAGCAAAGAGCACTCGGTGTAAGCTCTCTGGGTGACTTTAAATCATTTATACAAATGAACAGCGTATCTTTGCAGGAGGCATAAATGCAGAGCCAAAAAAAAAAAAATGTTTGTTGCCAAAGCCACCAAATAAGATGCTTCCTGTGATTTAGGTATTCACCTGTGTGACCAAGGTTCAAAAAACGGTCTGCAAAAATTATACGTCACCCCTAATCCGTGTTCAAGTGTAACATCACGTCTGGAGTGTAACATTCATACCAGAATAGATGTATCATTTGTAATATTTTGGAGCTCTCATAAGTATTTGTATTGATAAAATAATAGCACAGACACTAGATAGATCCTCGATGATGTTTATGTATCTTAAAGTATAATCACGGGTGCTATATGATGATTTTGTGGTTACCATCTTTGCTTTCTGGGGTCCTCCCACACCTCCCTATGGTTCGGTTCCCCCTGCATCCCTTGGACGCGTCCGTGCTTTGCGGCCAGCAGTGTGCACACTCGGAGACGTCACCTTCTTCCTATGGCTCTTTCTCCATCCACAGGTCTGAAGCTTTTCTGGTTTTATAACTTGTAGCTGCTGATTTCCTGCGTCCCAGGTTCTATCTTGACCCCAAAACAGAGTCACTTGGATGCTGGAAAAATCTTTAGGGGGAAGTTGACGCAACCTGCACACTCCGCCCTCCAGTGAAGACGTTCCTGCAGTGTGTGGTGGCCCAGCCGCCCACTTGGTCAGGTCCGACCTTCGGGGTCCTGATGCCCTCCTCCCTGCAGACCCCAGGGTGCAGCTCCGAGGAGCCACTGTTCTTGTGTTGTGTTTGTTTTTATTTTCATCGTTTCCTTGGTCATTTCTAAAACTGCTCCGTAGAAACCTCTGATCTAGCCATGCCTCAGTTTCCCCTCCCCTCCCTCTTTCCAACCCTGGTTCCCCAACCTCTTTTTCTAATTGTCCTCCGCTGGAGTGACTAGAGATTCCCACCTATTCAATCCCAATTCCCTGTTTGAAAGGCGAGGATACTGTGTAAGGAGCTTGAGCCCGTGGTGTAATCTCAGGAGCCTGCTAGAGGGACACCCCATTCTCACTGAGGGTAGCCAGGCCTTGATCATCACAGAACCCCAGATGCCTCGTGTAGGATGACAAACTGCAAGTGTCACTTAAGAAACCTGCTTTTAAGCACTATTTACAGGTTCTGTTATTCTTACTTGCAACCTGGTTTTAAAGTACAAGAGGATTTTATGAATGCTTTATACAGTCACATTTATAGTAAATTTACATTTTGTCTGAATAGAGCCTTATCATTTAAAATATCTTCATATATTGTCATTTAACCAAATAAATTTCTTACTTAAGAAATATGCGTATTTTCATTTCATTCTTCTTACTTCTAGTTTCATAAGATTCCACAGCACAGGGAGTCACATGAAGGGGGAGGGGACCTCCCGCGGCCTGTTCTGTGGTGGGCAGGAGGGACCCATCTTTGCATGGAACGCACATGTCTCCCATCGTCTGCCCTGCACATTGGGGTGGGGAGCTGAAAGCCCATCCCTTGGCTCTCGGCAGCTGGTACTTGCCCTAACCATCCCCAAGACTAGACCCAAATGGAAGGGGCATCTTCTACTCCCATAGAAGGAACTGATTCTTTTACACCATGTCACCTAAGTCTGAAGTTCCTTCAGATCACTGTCCAATATGGCAAAGCCCCTTTCCTTATCCCTCAGTGTCCCCCAACACTCCACAAGGCCAGGACGGCGCAGGACAGGTGTTAGCAGTCTGGATTTAGGGGAGAGGGAAGTGCACAGAGTGCGAGTAACTGGTGCAAAGCCGCGTGGCCAGCAAGTGAGCAGCTAGGACCCACCGCAGGCTTGCTCTGGGCGCACTTTTAGTTCCATCTTATAGCTCCAAGGAACCTCCTTCTTTCCAACCGTGCTCTTCACCTGCTCCGAGGCCTTTTTCTCATCCCATCGTGGGGCTGTTTTCACAGTCAAACATCATCCAGACCAGCCCGCTCTGGGATGCTACCCTGTGGGCCCAGGACATTGGACGCTATGTTGGTATAGTGCTGGAAACTGATTGTTTTCAGCAACCTTGGTTGCTCTGAAAGGTCAGAGCTATGCACCCATTAAGTTGAAACATTGTTAGTTAAAGCAAACCCCACCTGTTAATTACATGTAAATTCTTGCTGCCTGTTTGTTGTTGGAATTTCCTGCCTAAGGATATGGTTGTTTTTTCAGAGACTCAATAAAAGGCTGGTGAGGCCCAGGCACCAGTGGGCAGTCATATCCACTAGAGGTAGACTCCACGCCTGGTCCCCCAGTTTCCAAATTGATTTTCTTCTACTCTCTCTCTCTCTTCATTTTGTGTGCGGCCTCCTCCAGAACTCAAACCCTGAATAGGAACCCTGAACCATGCTGGACGTGTAAGGGGCTCCCATAGTATAGCCTTGCTATTTACTAGGCACAAAGGCTCCCCATTGACGTTCAAGATCCCCCAGCCTCCTTCTTCCTTCCTTCACGAGAGAGCTCACCTCTTTCCAGGTGTCAGCTAAGCCGCTCTGTTTTTCTACCCCCATTTGCTTGTCGCAGCTGCTTGCTGCTGTGTGGCAGGCAGGGCAGCGGGGCCGGCTCCCTGGAGAAAGAAGCATGTGACTCATAATTTCCTCGCTCTGACTCCCCACCGGACAGGGCTGCAGGACAAAGGTGGTCTGAACGAAGCAGAGCTACCCCACCCCTGAGGAACTGGACCTCCCACAGCTACGACCCGGCTGGCTCTTAGATGGCACTGCAAACTGGCTTTATAAGAAAGCAGCCTCGAGGGGGAAATGAGAATAGCCATTGCCTTCTTGCTATTTGTTTGCAAATGATGAATGTGTTTGCAAATGCTGCTGTGTCTGTGGGTATAATTATGCCCTTTGTGCAGAGTTGGCTGAGGTGAAACCACTGAGGCCCTTGGAAGGAGCTCAGATGGGAGCAGACCTCAGGCCCAACACCCAAGGGGCCGACTATACTGCAGGGAAGACAGAGCTACCAGCTGTTCACCTGCTCCGAATTCATTTCTCTTACCACTGCTTCTGTTATCTTGGGGCCTCGTCAATCCTTTGTAAGGTGCTCCCATTATTATTGTTTTTCTCTTCTGATCTTTTTTAACTCTTCTTATTAGCACTGATATGTATAATGAGTAAGAATTGTATTGTACTTTATACTTTCATACATATATTTACAGAGGGAGGCATGTTTTTAGAAAAAGAAAAATTAAAATCTGATGTTGCCCTTTAAAATAATCTACCAGTTCATGTAAAGATGTGGGGGGGGGGCCCTAGTGACATGTTGCCCCCAACAGGTTTCTTATCTATGTTGTCCATCTCGGCCCCTCGCCTGGCTCCAAGCAGCCCTAAAGCAGGACCTGGAAAAGGAGGTGGAGCTTTCCCTCCCCCGACATGGCTCTGAGGTCAGACAGATGCGGTTCTGAACACTATCTACGCAAGGATCTTCAGCAGGTTGTTACCCCCACCAACCGAGTGTCCCCAGCTGCACACTAGATCCTTTCCCCACACAGCTGGTGCTCACTGAGTGTTAGTTCTCACCTCTTTTCCTTTGTCCTTTGGTTGCCCAGTCCTTAAAGGCTTTGGCAACCACAGTCCTTGTAAAGAACCAGAGAGTCGGTGCCAGGACCTAAGGGATGGCAGGGCAAGGGCTGTGGCCAGGACCCCTGCTGCTCACAGCAGAGGTGGCTGGAGGCACAGGAGCAGCCTGCTCTGTCTGCTTGTTGGACTGGGGCAAAGAAGGAGCCCATCCTGACTTCGGGAAGCGGCCCCGGGAAGCACTAGGCTGGAAGGAGGCTGTAGGCACCTCTGTGAGGTGGCTCATGGGCGGAAAACACTGGTGTTCGGTTAAATGATCTTAATAAGGTGAAGAGAAGAAAGAACTTGTTCAGTGTGGTCAACCTTTCATACTTATTTTCAACTAATATTCCTACTCGTCTTCCCATGGTGGCTGCCCAGCAGCTTTGGGCAGGTGGGGTGGACATGCATGGAACACAGGATGGGCAAGTTTTGACAACAGGAAGAATGGAGAGAAGTTCATCTACACTGCAGAGTGTGGGGAGAGAGAAGTTCTCCAAAATTCAGGAGACTGGCATTCTCCATCTGGTTGGATTGCAAGAATGCTGGGACATTGGGCAGGTCGCATCCCCTATTTGGACCCAGTTCCATCTG
This sequence comes from Murina feae, assembly GCA_004026665.1. Classification (NCBI taxonomy): domain Eukaryota; kingdom Metazoa; phylum Chordata; class Mammalia; order Chiroptera; family Vespertilionidae; genus Murina; species Murina feae. Next base: position 22,187 of record PVJC01014834.1, read on the forward strand.
CAAAATGAGGTGAGAGCAGGTGAGGGCTCACCCAGCTTCCATGCCCACAATTCAAAGTGTGCATACTTCTTAAATGCTGACGTGGTACCTCTGCTCTTTGTCCCTCCGTGTCCACCTGAGTCAGGAATTTTTTGAGGGTCGGGGGAGGTTGAAGGTGATTTGGAGTTGGACCCCTCTGCCTGTCTTTCCCACCCAGGACAGTCATATATATCTGTAGGCTGTCCTTCACAAATGCTATGTTGGTTTGAAGTCGTGTTACTATCGTTATTAATACCAGAACTGCTTTAGGTCCTTTTATCACCAAGTATTCAATACTTCTTTTTATACCATGTAAAGGGTTTCTCAAAAGTTCTCCTCAAAGCAGCCAGCTTGCTGAAAAACCCCTTCTAGCCCTTCCGAAATGGTGCTGGTTGAGATTTTGGAGGGACAGACCTATATAATTTCAGAGTAGAGCAGGTAAAGTTTAGTTCAAGAGTTCACCCAACTGAGTGGCAATTGAGGGATGACCAGAAGGCCCTTAAAACCCAGCTAGCTGGGCCTCACCCCTGAGTTTGATTCAGTACAGCTGGGGAAAGGCTCAAAGGCTGGATTTCTAAGTTCCCAGATCATGTTGACACTGTCCCTTTAATTAGCAGATGAGGAGACTATGGCTGGGAAAATTAAACACAATGAAAACTAGAACTCATGTATTCTCATTCACACTCCAATGGCTTTCACTTGAAAGGAACTTGCATTTTATTTTATTTTTTGGCCCTAGGCAAATAGTTCTCAAATCCTACATAATAAAAAGGCTAATATGCAAATCAACTGTATGGTGGAATGACCAGTTGGTCAAATACTGACCACCAGGGGGCAGACGCTCAATGCAGGAGCTGCCCCCTGGTGGTCAGTGCACTCCCACAGGGGGAGCGCTGCTTAGCCAGAAGCCAGGCTCATGGCTGGCTAAGGACGTTGGACTGCTGGCTTAGGCCCACTCCTGGACTGTGAGAGGGCACAGGTTGGGCTGAGGGACCCCTCTCCCATTCCTGAGTGCATGAATTTTGTGCACCAGGCCTCTAGTTTTTAATAAAAGAGTCACATTGGGAACTAGTTAAAATCTGGCTCCAAGAACTCAGTACACCTGTAACAGTGATTCACAGTACATTGGAGCCAGCAATTGATGTGGCATCCGGATTCTTAAAAGCTCCCCGGATGACTCAGGTCTGTTAAATCCGAGATTCTCTAGTCTGGAGGAAGGTCAGAAACGTTAACAAGAGCAGGCACCCCTGGTGATCTGGGTCTGGTTGCTGGCTGGTGCAGACCATGAAGGAATGCTTTCCTGGTCTTGCTTCCTACTTTGCGAAACATAAGCAGCAGGAGGAGTGTTAGTGTGGGGCTGGAAGAGTGCATAGCGGGCGGCAAAGATGGAAACATTCGGGTTAAAGCAAGTGCAGGCAGTTTTGTTGGTGTGTGATTTTCTTCCGCATGTATATTTACTTGGGGGAACACTTACTTTTTATCAATACATAATTGACACATTATATTACTTTCAATTGGAAAACATACGATTTGACATATGTATATACTGAGAAGCGATCATCAAAATAAGGCCAGTTAACATCCATCACCACACATGATTACCATTTTTTTCTTGTGATGAGAACGTTTAAGATCTACACTCAGTAACTTTCAAATATGCAGCACAGGATTCTCTTTTTAAAATATATTTTATTGATTTTTCACAGAGAGGAAGGGAGAGGGATAGAGAGCTAGAACCATCGATGACAGAGAAACACCGATCAGCTGCCTCCTGCACACACCCCAGCGGAGATGTGCCCGCAGCCAAGGTACATGCCCTTGACCGGAATCGAACCTGGGACCCTTCAGTCCACAGGCTGATGCTCTACCCACTGAGCCAAACCAGTTAGGGCAGCGCAGTATTCTTAACTACAGTCACCATGGGGAACATTAGATCCCAGGACTTAATTTTATAACTGGAAGATTGAAGCTTTTACCTTTGTTTAGATCCTCATCCAATGATGTGTTTATTGATTCGAGAGAGAGAGGAAGGGAGGGAGGGAGGGAGGGAGGGAGAGAGAGAGACATGAATCTGCTGCCTCCCCTATAGGCACTGATGGGGTTTGAACCCCAAACCTTTAGGTGTATAGGACTGAGCCACACCAGCCAGGGCTGGAAGCTCGTACCTTTTGACCACAGCCGGTGTGTGATTTTGGTCTACTCCCCTCAGTCACTTCCTATGACTCCTGTGCCTTCTTAAGTAACAGAGACGGGAAGAAGCTTGCAAGCAGGCTCTGGCATTCGGGAGAAGAGAGTAACAAGGGTCAGAATCCTGAGGAGTCCTTCTTGGCGCCGAGACTCGTTCTGTGACCTGCACAGTGAATGGCATCTCCCCGAGCCAGCTGCATCTTCCTTAATAAAGCAGGACTCCTTACACCTGCCATCCTCACCTTGAAAGAGTTTTGTGAGAACCAAATTTCAAAGCCCATGTAAAACCATAAAGCACTATAAACGCGAAAGCTTAATATAACTGTATTAACCAGTGACACATAAAGAGAAGCTTAAGGTAAAAGCAATATCTCTTCACTAAATTATACCTGGAATTTCTCTTGGAACTGGTGGCCAATTTGTCCTCACTTCTAAGTGCACACGTTCACATCGCAAACCAGAACACCTGGTCATGACAGGGTGCCCATTTTAACAAGAGACGGTTCCTCCCACATGGTGTGAGTATGGGCAGACATACTAAGATGTCTAAGTGAGAAGAACAACCTCAAAGTTTTGAGTAATAAAATCTCACATGACAATTTTAGAAGTCTTGTGTTTCTTATAGCTTGAAATCTGGATGAGAAACTTATGGGACAATAATACAACATGAGTATTTAATGCACATGTTTGAAGTTTCTTATTACAAGAAGACCTAGCCCTAACCGGTTTGGCTCAGTGGATAGAGCATGGCCTGCGGACTGAAAGGTCACAGGTTCGATTCTGGTCAAGAGCATGTACCTTGGATGTGGGCACACCCCCAGTAGGAGGTGTGCAGGAGGCAGCTGATCGATGTTTCTCTCTCATCGATATTTCTATCTCTCTCCCTTCCTCTCTGTAAAAAATAATCAATAAAATATTTTTTAAAAAATAAGAAGACCTAGAAATACTCAGATAAAATACTTTGTCCTAGACACGTTACCAATATCAATATACCTTCGGCACCACGAACTCCACGTTGACATCCTCTGTCTTCTGCATCAGAGCTCATAGAGTCATTTCTTAGAATCACACATTTTTCCAGGCAGAGAATCTCGTAGGTAAGTTGATCAAACGTCAAATAGAATTTCAAGTAGCTGAGGCGACGTGTACTCGTTTCAGAGAGTGAGTGAAGCGCGCCCTCTGCTGGTATTGCATAGCAACTGAAATGCAGTGTACTTTTCATCTTAACAGAAAGGAGTTTTCACACTTCCAAAGACCCACTGTACAGTGCACCACATGGGGACATTCTGTTTAGATTGCGTTATGTTATGTAGGCTATCTTAGGAAAAATTGTAGCTGTGACAGTGTCCCATTAAGAAATGATTTTCATTTAAAAACAATTACTGTGGGTTGTGACTATGGCCCTTCCAAATGGGATCCCTTAAGTAATCTGATCTTGGCTCACAGTTCTTTTCATTGCTGATTTGTTTTGTTTTGTTTGGAGGTGGGGATGGGGCTTATGTTGTAACATTTAGATGTTGGTTGGGATGGAGTGCTAATGGAACTTGTTAAATCTTCTCCAGCAGGTTTTGGAAATAACCATCTGGGATGATCAGGCATAATCCTAGATGAAGACAGAATATTGGGCTAAATGACATTCCAGGGCTCCTTCCATTTTGTTCTCTGTTAACATTTCCTGGACAATCTGATCTGTCTCCCCATTAATGCTGCTCAGTATTAACAAACAAAAGAAAAATACCAACCTTGGAGAAACAGTGGGCGGTGGACCCCTCCAGAATGCTTCGATGATGATGTCATGCATTTCAGCCCTTCTTTGTATTTTCCAAGTTCTCTACCATGAGAAAAGTTACGATAGCTGGAGTTAGAATTTATTACGATTGTTTTAAATAGATTGCTTTGGGTGAGTGGCAGAAGCAAGTTTAGCACAGAGCTAGGTAAAGTAATATCTGGACTAGCTAATGAAGATATTTTGTACAGAGTTAATTTCATGAAAAAAATACGAGAATTTGAAGGGCCAGTGTGGAGGTAACTATAATCGCTTGAATATGTGACCTGACAGTCTAAATGAAAGACGTGATCAATGAAATCTGACAAAGAAATAAATGACATGCCAGCGGTGAGGCCACGCTTCGAAAGAAGCTACAGAGACCCAGTAAGAAAGGACCACATGTCAATCACACGCACATTGGAGCCAAGTCGGATGTCAATATGGCTTTGCTTTCCTCACATGCTGCAGCATCGTTGCCACTAGAGTACTTAGGAGTGGGTCTGGTTTTCTTGATACAAATGCAAAACTAACCATGGCATTTGTGGTATAAGTAAGGACCCCAAGGTTGGGGTTGTGCTTTAAAGAATTTGTACAACCTGGAGCAGGCAGATAGCCACAGATGCCAAGCAGCTCAGACACTGAGGCCCTGACATTCAGAAAACAACTCACATCTTCAAGTTGATTAATTTTAGGAGCAAAGTATATACATGTGCCTTAAAGACAAGAAAGTTTTAAATGGAAACTGTGTTAAGTAACATCCCTGATAGGCAGCCTTCACCACTTTCCAGCGAGCCTGAAACCACTTCAGAAAGTGTGTGTGTGCCCGCGCGTGCACTTGTATGGTGTGTGTGTGTGTGTGTGTGTGTGTGTGTGTGTGTGTTTTGAAAGAAGAAGAGAGAGCAGGAGAGAGAAAGGAGAGAGAGAGAGAGAGAGAGAGAGAGAGAGAGAGAGAGAGAGAGAGAGAATCTCGAAGGGTAACATATGCTGATTTCTAAACTGAGGGTGACATAAGTTATATTTAACAGCAAAACCATTCTTTTAAATTTCAATTGTTTCTAGGAAGCAAAGCAGACAAGAGAACCTCATAGAGTTTGTGTGAAGAAAAAAAATTAATTTCATGAAAATAACAAGAAAACAGGGGCAGGACCTGTCACAAAATGATAAATTGTCACATGAGCAATTTTTCGATTTAGTAGCCTAGCAAGCAAAAGCTTCATATAAGGCTCCTACAAAAAGCTTATACAAAAGGCACAGACAGAGGCTTGGTGCAAACGCAGGGCTGCGTGTACAGGATTCTGGGCTTCCTATTATCCTGAATGGAATTTATATTTGCTCTTTATTAGGGAAAAGAAATGTTAATTCTTACAAAAGCATAGTGGGCTGCCTATATTGTAGTTGTCAGATTCTCTGGTCATTTAAACACCATAACTTCTTTTCCCCAGTGTAGCTCTTGGGAGAGGACAAACGCAGTGAACTGTTTCTCTACGTCAGCATAGGGTTCAAAACATGCTGGTGTATTTCTAAACATTTTTTAAAAATTCAGATTTTCTTCTCCAGTGACAGTCTAGAGAGTTCCATTAAAATACCAACACTGAGTATCTCCACCCTAGTGCCACTGAGAAAGCACCCAAAAGGAGTGGTGAGAAGGCCTTTCCCCCATGTTCTTTCATGAAAGTAGGACGTTTCCTACTTAGGCTATCTTCCAGAACCTTCTCTCTCTCCATTGCTTCTATTTCCTCTGCCTTCAAATGCATGCTTTGTATCCTTAAAAAGTAAATAATAAGGTCATGAGAAGGAAGACACTATTATAGACCTAAAGGGCTGTTTGTTCCTGGTACCAAATCTACCATATTTTCCGGCATATAAGACAATTGGGTGTATAAGATGACCCCCAACTTTTGAGAAGATTTTCCTGGGTTAAAAAGTCCGGACAGAGATTGTATGCGGCACAAAAAGGAGCCGACTGGAGACATTTGCGGTCTCTGTCTGGCTCCATTGAAATGAATGGAGTGCGGCCATTTTTGAGCTCCCCCCACCATGTGTGGCGACTGCAGATTTTCCATTCGGGCTCAGAAGTTTCAGCACCTGCCCTATAAGACGACACCCGGCATATAAAATGACCCCCAACTTTTCAGAAGATTTTCCTGGGTTAAAAAGTCGTCTTATAAGCCAGAAAACACGGTATCTTGTCTGATTGCCCATCTGTTTTATTGTCAGATCCTCTTTCGGGAGCAGAAGTCCAACAGGGTTGCTGTTTTAGCAAGCAAGTTGGGAAAGCAAGACTATACTAGCATTGCGGTAACTTCATTGAGGAAGCAACGTTAAAATAATGTATGTAACTGTAGCACATTATTCTGTTATTTTATGTATTTTCCCCATAATGAAATAAAAAAAGTAAACAAAAAATTATTTTTATCTTGAAAAATTCTGAACTCTTACTTTTTCTAATTGGTGCATTGATTACATTTATCCTCCCTTTCACTCACATTTCAAACAAGTAGTATAGGCTATGTTTCTTTTTTCTTTTTTTTAACCTCTGCAATTTGGTTGCACCTATATTGCTCCATTAAAAATTTTCTGTCCGTAATTCTGGAACCTTTTTATTGACCTGTCTTCCTGTTTATTAATCTTTTGTTGTTTTTCTGCCCTCCCTTTTTGCTGTTCTCTCAGCAGTTAACTTGTTAAGCCCATCTGCTGAACTTTCAGTTATTGTAATTTTTGGCTCTACAGTTTCTGACTTCTGTTTCTTCTCTGTTTGCCATCGTCATTTTTAACATCATTGTACCATTATTGCAATCTCTGAGTCACCTGTTTTCCTCTGTTCCCTGTGAACTGGCTGTTTATTAGCGTGCTTCGTTCCCTTTGCTTGGTGCTGGACATTGCAGGTGAAAATCTGTAGGGGCTTCGGGTAATGTCGTCTTCCCCCAAGGAGAGCGCGTTTATTTTGGTAGGTAGGTACTGTACTAGCTGGTCACCTTGTCCCATCCAGGGTTAGTTTCAGCTTTTGTGTTGTTTTGTTTTGAATTTCCTGTTTTGTTAGGGCTGGTCTATTTTACTTTTGCCCCATTCCTGGTGTATGGCCAGTACTCTTAGGGCACACACTTATTCCTAGACTTAGTCTACTGGGATCCAGACCAAAAAATGAAGGTCCATCTAACTCTCTTCCTAATTCCATCTCCGTCAGTACTAGATGGCGAAGGAAATCTGTTAACTCCTTTAGCCTCCCAGCCAGCGGGTAGAGTGAGAGGAGACAGCAAGGTGCACAGAGCAAGGGACCACTCTGAAAGTCGGCACCATTTACATTCTATACCCTAGGCACCTCTCTTGCCCGCCCTGCTCTCAGCTGCTGTCTGCTGAGTCATAACATGCAATGACTTTAAAGGAATATATATGAAGATGGTGGGGGCTTCCTTCTCTGTCTCTTACCCTGTGACACCTCAGGGAACTGGCAAGGGCCCTTAGGGGTAACTGCTCCTCAATGGTGCTTTTCCCTTCTTTCAAAGTCAGTAGCCCCCCAGGTTCCTGGCTGCACTGCTTGTCCTCCAATGCATTCAAAATGCTTTTTATGCAAAATGTTTTTGCCTCACCAGGTTAGTCTCTGCTGATTGAATTGTGCACTGCTCATGCTCAGCTCTGACCTTTTGTTTATGCTGTTTCTTCTTTCCATCTTTCTCACTTCACCTGAATCTCATTTCCTCAAACTGCTTGTGCATTTATCAGAAATGTTTTGAATAACTTTTATTGATGACAAAACATTATATGATATAGGAGGAAAAGTGTAAAGTTCCAAACTACTTTTAAAAAAGCGTTTCTATATTTGAAATTAATAAAAATATTATTTCAGGGTGGTGGGGTTATATATGAATTTTATTTATTTATTAAGCTTCTCCCTATTCTCCACAGTAAAGTACAATGTTACTTTTATAACAAAAAGCTACTGTTTTAAACAATAATTATCAAAGAAAATAAACACAGTTGAAATGTGTATGTAATCACACCCTCGTGAGCATTCAGGGTAGAGATCTTCACATCCTACAAGTGAATCATTCAACGTTGCACAATAACATGAATATACTGGTGTGCTTAAAACTGGGCAGGGTGGCAAATTATGTGCTTTTTACCATAATTAACAGCAACAGAAGAAGTAGGAATCCTAGTAGGCCACCCTCCTGCACCCACACAACCCTCCAGGTACAGAGCTGAAATGAAAATGAGTTGAATTGTAGGACTGACCAACTTACAGAACTCAAGTTTCATCAAATTGTTTTGGCAGCATATCAGCACCACATACATAGTTTGACAAATCTACATTCACATATTAGATATTTGGTACTGGACTATTCTGGCTTTGATTGTTCTCTTCAGAAACTTTTAGTTTCATTTTTAAATCCTCACCTGAAGACGTTTTTCCTATTGGTGTTTAGAGAAAGTGGGGGGGAGGGAGGAGGAGGAGAGAAACATGCATTGGTTGTCTCCCACGCACACCCCAACTGAGGCTCAGGATGGAACCTGCATCCCAGGTACGTGCCCTTGACTGGGAATTGACCCTGTGTTCGTTCATTCGGTGCAAGGTCGGATGCTCTAGTCACTGAACCACACCGGGCCGGACTCGTTTCCACTACTTTTCCACTAATTAGAAAGAATTATAAAATGGTTTCTCCAAAGGGCTTGAACACTTTTGTATCAGGGAATTACATCTTTCTTAGGAATTACATTTGTGTTTTCTGAGCACATGCAGAGTGTGATCTGATTTAGAAGCTCACACATAATCCTTGCCGGCGAATCCTGGACAATTCCTAATGCTGACAGAACCCACCTTTCCTTCTTTGTTCATTCATTCATTCATTCATTCATTCATTAAGACTGAATTTAGTCGCCATCTGTATTGACATAAGTGTGGCCCATATTTAAATCACCTGTATCTGAAAATGTTAAAACTATTTAATATGTGTGTAAATGCATTCATTTAACTGAGCAATCATACAAATAATGAAAAATCTCCAAAACTCTTCACAAATGCCAACATTATATTTTTATTTTTAATTAAGTAATTTTTTTAGACCTCAAAATATCCATAGTTGACAGAATAAGACATTAGGCATGGAATGAGATATAAAACCCACGGTCTGCAGAAAGGCAAGCAGTATGTTAGCCCATGAGAACGGTACACGAGTGAAGGCCATAGGAAACATCTCCTTTAAAAACATACAGTTCAAGTGTTTTGTTCAGTTTCACTTGTAAACATAGTCAAAATGGACAACGAGGCAATCTAAAGACTACACAGGATAATTTAAAAACACTAGATAAAACACCGTAGTAAAGAGATATAGAAATCAGTGTTCACTTTGGTCTCTAGTATGGTTAGGGTGGTTAATACCAAAATAAAAAAAATAAAAACACAAGAAACCCAATACATATAACTAAAGCCAGCTTGGTGGTGGGTGCCAGTGGTTGGTAGATGTGAAGTAATTCGAGAGGTAGTCAACACCATCATGTTCAAGCTGGTAACTCTCACAAGTGTTAAGCCACAGATGTATTACATATCGCAATAGTTTCTCACAGTACAGTACTTTGCCATAACCTTGCAGCTCTGTTCCATATATAAAATTTAAAAACGACTCATTGGTCAACTTCTCACTCTAACTGAACTATGACACAGATCACATAACCACCACATCTTAAAGAGGCTGATGACAGCTATGTAAGACAGAATTAGATGCTTTTAACAAGTTGTTCTTCCCTAAAACAAACAAATCTAGGAAATTAACATCAAGGCAGCTGCACTTGTACATACTTTCCCAAATTTTATAACCAAAGGGGAAACACACATATATATTTTATGATAAACATTTCTTAGAGAAAACAGATAAATTAATTTAAATTAACTTTAAGACTTAGTGAGATTTCCCATGTCCTGTATAATTCATCTTACAGTGAATGTTACAAAGTCTATTAACACTTATGGGCTTCTATTCACAAACTAAATACAACTAGCATTAACTTGGGGGCCACATTGGTGCAAAACAAAACTGGGCCAGACTATTGAAAAAAAAAATCGGCAATGAAGACATCCTGTTTTTGTAGGTGGATTGATGCTAATAACATGATGTTTACTGATCTTTTTCCTTACATTGCACGCCAAACTTGCAAGTTATAAGCAGGTAAAAATCTTTCTACATCTTTCCATTGTAAAAATACATCCAAAGTCCTCTAGTAAAGACTAGAAATGCAAGTATAAAAATGTTTCCACTATAATCAGCCGTGTAGCAAGTGAATAGCTCACAGGGCTGAGAGACTGCTAGCACATCTTCCTTAGGAATTACATTTGTGTTGACATGGGGGTGAGGTCAAGGAGCAGCTTACTCACAGACCTCCTGCCCAACCCCTGCATAACCCCTGCAAATGGATGCTTCACACAGCCCGACCCCTCAGCAGCTGGAAATGGCATTGCACGTCACTCTATGTCCACTCCTTGGCACTAGTTAGCTGTGTGCCTAGGGCAATGATGCTGCGACATGCTTGGCCTCAGGGTAGCACAGACACAAATGCAAGAGATTGGCATCTTTTATACTGTTTGCCCAGCATGAATGCACTCAGACACCAGCCTCTCCTCCTGCCACCCCTTCCTGCCTCGACCTCTGGGCAAAGCAGCTGTCTCCAAGATGGTTTCTGTGTGCTGCGTTGCTTAAGTGGAAGAGTGACCATAATTCTTTCAACTAAGTACATGATCAGTTTAAGGAAATGCTTGGAGACTTTGCTAACTAAGTGGGATGCTGGATGCTTCGTTATTTACAAGTGTTTGTCAGAAACATGCAGTTGGCGAATTGCTATCTATACTATAGAGAGGCTCTGTACCAGAGGGCGATCAGCCACTGGAAGGCTGGCGCAGCATAAAGGTGTGCTATGCATCAACGATGAGGTAGCCTTTTGTTGTAAACAGAGTTATATTTCACCCATGAAAATGGACACTGTGCTCACATCTGTGATATTCACATATACAAGGAGTTCAGGAATTCTACTGTTGAGTACTTTTCACGTGAAATAGAAATAAGAGAACTGATATCTTAAATTCAGAAATTTTGATCTATGTCAAACAGAGGTAGTTATTACTAACATCAGTACACAATACTTATATAAAGGTCAAGGTTATTTGGTTTGTTTTGAGTAAGCAGGACTGCAGACTATTCTGTAAAGAAACAACATCATCATCATATGGTATGTTCCCTGAGCAAAGTTCTTTGTCCTGAGTATGTTATGCAATAGTGATAATATTCTTATATAAAAAATAAACCCAACAATTTTTAATCAAGATAGGTTTGGTATGTGCTCTTAGTTCAGTCTGGTAAAACGCTTAAAATGATTTCAAATTGCACCCTTAGGTCCACAGTTACACTTTAAAACAAAAAAAAACAACAACCATGATCTCAGCTCTGCACTTTTTAATATATAGAACTCACCAAGTGTGACAGGGAATGCCCAATTCTCAAATCCATAACTTCTCTAAGTCCATAGTTCTCTAAGGTCAAGAAACTTTGGTTTGGATTTTCAAAGTGACATTATGGTTTGCATTTTTACTGTTCACCTGCTTATTATACCTGCTGAAAATTAAGCAATGCCACTTTGATTTGTCTACATAATTTAAATACGCTTACAATCCTCACGTAAGGCAAGGATGGACTCCTCTACAGCTATATCACATTCAATATCGTCAAAGGTAAGCGTTGCATCACAGCACACTGATATTTCAGTACACAAACACTGACATGGAGTTCAGGCTGAACTGTGGGGGGCTGGCGGCCCAGCCGTGGGCATTTCTCCTTATGCCCGGCTGGCTGACACAGCAGCAACTGCACAGGTCTACATGAAGGACAAGTGGGAGAGGGAGCGGACACTGGTAGGTAGAATACATCACATTTGAACTATGCCATTTCCTTCCTTCCTTCCTTCCTTCCTTCCTTCCTTCCTTCCTTCCTTCCTTCCTTCCTTCCTTCCTTCCTTCCTCTTTGATTATCTGAGCTTACACCAATAGGCTCATCATACAAAACTATATTTATTGCCAATGTCAAGCATTATAATTGATACCTTCTTGGAGATGTTTCAGTAAAGTACCCATAACACCTATAACCAGGATGACACCAAAGTGACTGAACCCCACAAGGGACCAGCACTATGATTGTTCCCCAGCCAACTTACTAACATGACAGAGCACCAAGCTGCAAAGCCATGGCCGTCACTGAGTGTTCATACTGAAGCCACCATGCAGGTCCCCTCGGCACGGCAACAGAGGGAACTCCCTAGATCCATCTTACTGTATAAAATCCTCCCAGCTCTCTGCAAGGAGGGGTTCTGGTTGCCTGCCACCAAACACTGCACTTTTTAATGTATTCAAGGTTATACGTATTGGGCAATTGTGAGCATCAATAATGTCTACTCTCAACCCTGGCATTCTATTCATATCTCTGCTGTTTTGTTTGTTTTAAAAACAAGTTAGGTAATTCTTCGGGGGGGGGGGGGGATAAAAATCGCCACCAAAATATATACCAAACTATTGGAGTTTTTCTCCACGGTCTTCAGTAGTAAACAGGGAGGGCCCCCTGCTCGAAGTGATGGTCAAAAGGTCTGACTTGGTCAAGGGAAGCTGCTGTTGCTGCAACCCCTTACAAAACCTCACAGCACGTGAGAGATTATGAGCTGGTATCAAAATACCACTGAAAACAATCAAGTCACTACATTTTTACATTGCCCTCCCCCCTTCCTTTCTCTTAATAGGTATCTAATTTACAATCAAAATATAGGCATTAAAAACATTGAGATATCGGCACAGAAATTACACATTCATTGTCTTTTCTGGAAATACATATCCCAGATTCAAAAAGCTTATGGCAGTCAGAGGCATGTGAAGAGAAGGTACTGCCTTCAAAAAGGGGTGGGAGCACTCTGTGGATATCAAGAAAAAAGGCAATCCCAAACTTGGGGGAGACGGATGATTTAAAAACCTTTAGTACCATGTGATTGGCAGCTCTGAGATCTGAAGTATCCTTTGGTTCACACAAAAGTTAACAATCATGTTTTTTATTTGTATGTAAGGAAAAGGGAATGGTATTTCAAGAAAAACCCTTTCTTTTTGAAACCATCTAAATAAAATGCTTCCCACGAGTTTTCAGTTCTTGGGGATGTTAAATTCCGCGAGGGAGGGTGTGTGCTTGTGTCTCTGCGCACACCTATAAAGACAAGCTCTATATTTTTATACCTGTCTCCACCGCTGTGTAAATCCTACCCACACAGACGCAGGCTCTGTCCCTCTCACTCATGCACTTACAGGTTAACACCTGGCCTCTCATTCTCTGAATTACATCACACACGACACCCTGCTCCAACGTAATTTGCTCAGAGTGATTTGTCTGGGTAAAAGAATTCACAGTTCCTCGACAGTAGTTAAAAACCCCAGGCCCGCTGCTGTTGGTGAAATACTGTCCCCCTCTCCTTGCATGAGGTAGACTTCCCGACCGGGGAGAGAAAAACGAGACGTTAAGAAGACGGGTTATGTCTTTTTCCTTTTTTGGACAGAAGGCCCCTTTTTGCCTTGTTCTTCGGGGGCTGCCGATGACTTCGTGGAGGAAGCTTCCTGGGGGGACCTGCCCGGCCACTCGGCGGCGACCTCGGGCCTGGCCTCCTGCGGGCCCGGGGGTGCTGAGCGGCCGCGCCCGGCCCCCGCCTCCCGGGGGAGGGGGA
>PVJC01014835.1:0-20922 GCA_004026665.1 Murina feae
GTGGCAAGCCAGGGGTGGATGCTGGTGCAGGATCCCTCGGTGGGGCCCTGCTGCTGAGCAAACACACCCGGGGTGGAGCTGGGCAGTGAACTGGCTTCGGATTCTCCGCACTGTGCAGCAGACGCTCCCGCATGCCCTGTGGAGGCCCCTGGGGGGCAGATGAAGGTAGCGGACCCTGGATGGGTGTTCCTGGACACCCTGAGGAGGCCCCCAAGGCAGAGCCAGGCAGTGGACCCAGGACAGGCGTTCCTGGATGTCCCGCAGAGGCCCCCAGGGGGCAAAGCCAGGCAGCAGACCCAGGACGGCTGCTCCTGCACACCCTGCAGAGGCCCCGTGCTCCTGCATGCCCCGGGGAGGCCCCCAGGGGGAGGAGCCAGGCAGTGGACCCGGGACAGGCGCTCCTGGATACTCCTCGGAGGCTCCTGGGGGCGGAGCTAGGCAGCAGACCCAGGACAGCTGCTCCTGGACGCCCCGAGGAGGCCCCAGGCCAGACCCCCTCTCCCACTGAGCTGACACACCTGGCACAGCTATGCAGGCCGGCCGTGGAGGCTCCCAGTGCAGAGCCGTCCTGCCAGCCTCCATCTTGGCTGGGTTAATTTGCATACAGCCGCTCTGATTGGCTGGTGGTAATGGTCAAATTTGCATGTTTCTCTTTTATTATATTAGATATATTATTTTCCATATGAACAACTGTAAAGTCACTTTTGCCTCACCCTGTAATAAACAAAAGTCTTTTTATCAGATATATGTTTTTCAAATATTTTCTCCTATTCTGTAGCTTGTCTTTTCATTCTATTACAGTGTCTATCAAAGAGAAGAAAATTTTAATTTTAATAAAGTCCAAATTATTATTTCCCTCATGGATCATACTTTTGATGCTATATTTATAAGTACATTGCCAATCCTGATATCACCTAGATTTTCTCCAACACTTCTTTAGACAAAAAATAAAACAGTCAAGAAATCTATTCACTGGGAAGCATGGGTAATTTACTTTTTTAAAAAAATATGAAGGATTATTCAGAGGTTAGATCTGGGAACTTTGAAGAATAATTCCCTTGCAATAGAACTAGGACCAAACAAACAAACAAACAAACAAACAAACAGAAAAATGGTGAGTGATTATTTTTCAGAATCCTTATGGACCAGTGATTGCTACATATTTCCTATTATCTGCCATTTTGAGTGGAAATACATACAGGGTGGGCCAAAGGGAGTTTACTGTTGTGTGTATGGAAAATAATACAATGATTGATAAATAATAATACAAGAATAAACTCTTTTTCACATACAGCTATAAACCTACTTTTGTCTCACCCTTTTTTTGTTGTTGTTGTTTCAACTGACTCAGCACTGTAATTTGTAGAAGCCATTTATTTATCTTATAAGTCTACTGGTCATTAGGGCAAGATAATCTGTACCTGAGGAGCTTCATTTTCCTACTGAACCTTGATTTAGATGATGAGATCACAGGCTTCAACCTTGAGCTGATACCATAATGGATGGTGTTTTGGGAATATTGGAAAGAAGTAAAACATAAATCATATCGGTCTTCAATAAACTGGATTTATTGACCCCTAAGGTAACCTGCTGCTGTTCTTTTCCCAACTATGTTAACCATTTCCATCTCCTTGAATATTGATTGACCCAGTGTCTTAAGTAATGGTAAACACACAAGCAGCAGGGTACCGGTTTCTAACCTACATCTTAAGAAAGGCAGCTTCTGCTTTTAATCATCTTGGGAGCCCCATGTGGTGAACAGTTTATTTACCGACGTTGATAAGATTTTTCACAAAAGAATTAAAGCTCAGACCAAGCTGAAGGTGGAATCTCACCCATCAACCAGAACAAACTTGTCAGCCTTATGAGTAAACTCATTTTGGGAGTGAATCTTCCAGCTCCTTTTGAGCCACCCCTGTTAGTACAAAGTGGAGCAGGAATAATTTATCTCCATGGACCCTGAAAATTTTTTTATAGTTGTGAACAAACAAATACAATGGTTGTTTTAAGCCATTGGGCAATGGCATAATTACATAGCAAGAGATAACCAAAACACTATTTCTAATGCTTTTATTTTTCATGCCCCTTTATTTGATGGCTGACAGAAAGTATTTCAGACTAGATATCTCTCACTAAAACACCACAAACAATTGGTAGATATCCTATCCCCTATTACACATTTATCACTAACACATTTTTTGCGCTCTCTCTCCCTCCTTCCCTCTCTCTTTTCTCTCTCTCACTAATATAGATAAAAATCTGTCAATATAGATTTTCACAATTAAATATCTAATATTTAAAAATAAAACTACTTGTTAATTCAGTAGTAAATATGTAGTGATACGGTAGAATGCTCAAATGTAATTTTTTAGGAAATAAAAAATGACATTCAGAGGAATATACAAATGATAAATGTAATCCATTTTGCTATTTAACAATTGACACTTGTATTTATGCATAGTGGTTTTGATAGGAATAATTTGTCACCAGTATTTTCCAAAACAAAGCATCACATTATAGATTCACAGACTTGACAAAAGTCCTTGAGCATCCTTATATATAGCTGTGTTTTTTGAAGAATTATGTATAACCTCCCCAACCTCTGCTAACCCAAGTAGTTAAAATCCTTCAATAATCCCTTTATGTAGAAGCATACTTAATATCAATTTACAATGATCTTGTAGATTATTAGTGAGGATTTTGGTATATATTTATTATATGTGATAGTTGTGCAACTATTTGTGAATTTGGCAATGTATTTTGTTCATGGCAAGGAATTAAAATAATTTGTGTTATATTTTCCCTTTATTGGCTCAATTACTATCTTAAGTTATTAATTATTGGATTCTTTAGGCTTATTTGGTTATGAAATGAAAGAATCACTCTCTAACTTGAATACACATGGTGGGTATTAGTTGAAAATATCTATTCCAATACAGTGAGGAAAAAATCAGCTCCTGCGTACCAATAAATGAATCCATGGAGATGTCTTATTTAAACTTCAGCTCTACGTATCACAGAAGCAAACATTTTTGGAACTTTTCTATGGTAATGTAGAAACTTCTAAAATCTCTCCAAAAATCTCTGCCTGTATCTGTTTCCAAATGCACTACTTTGTATTTTTCTTCATACACTGGAAAGTGCACATCTCCTAAATCTACAAATCAGAAAACTTAAATAGAGAAGAGCTATGTAGCCACCACTGAAATTAAGAACAATGTGGGCTACTCAAATCACCTGTTGTGTTCTTGTCTAAACATTACCACTTCCCACATTTTCCTAGAGTTATCACTATTCTAATTTCTAACATCATGATAACACTGTGAAATGTACCAAAATAGTATCATCATTTAAGTATTCTTTTTTGTCCTTTTTTTGCTAACACTGTGTTTGCAAGATTCATCTGTATTATGAAGATATAAGTTGTTCCTTTGCATTACTGCACTTTGTGAATATAACAAAATGTGCTTTCCTTTCTATTGTTAATATTGAATAATTTCTATTTTAGTACTCAATAGTGCTGCTATTAGTAATTTGATGTTATCTAATCTAATAAAAGAGTAATATGCTAATTATGTCACTCCACTACATCCCAAGCCACGCCCACCAGCCACTCAAAGTGACTATATGCAAATTAACCTAACCAAGATGGCAGCTGGCAGCCACAGAGCTAGAGCAAACAGGAGGCTTGGTTGCCCTGGCAATGGAGGAAGCTAAGCATACTGCCTGCCTTGGCCAGCTGTGGCCTCTGCTCAAGGCAACACAGTTTCAATTATACAAGATAAATAAACCCTGAATACCTGCTTCCAGCCAGCCTCACTGGGAGCTTGGGTCACTGGGGGCTGTGGCCAGCCTGCAAACAGCCATCAGCACCTCACACGAGCTGGCCAGGCACCCCAGCAAGGACCCCCCACCCTGAAGGAGCTGTGATCAACCTGAAAACAGCCATCAGTCCCTCACCCAGGCTGGTCAAGAACCCAAGCGGGGACCTCCAGCCTGACCTGGGACACCCTTCAGGGCAAACCAGCCAGCCCCCACCCATGCACCAGGCCTCTATCCTATATAATAAAAGGATAATATGCAAATTGGCCTTAATAGCAGAACCACTGGGAATGACTGGTCACTGTGACACACACTGACCACCAGAGGGCAGATGCTCAATGCAGGAGCTGGCCCCTGGTGGTCAGTGCACTCCCACAGTGGGAGCTCTGCTCAGCCACAAGCCAGGCTGACAGCTGCCAGTATAGCAGTGGTGGTAGGAGATTCTCTCGCCTCCTCTGCAGTACTAAAGATGTCCAACTACAACTTAGGCCTGCTCCCTGCTGGCAAGTGAACATCCCCCGAGGGCTCCGGGGCTGCCAGAAGGATGTCTGATTGCCAGCTTAGGTCTGATCCCCTGGGAAGCAGGCCTAAGACAGCAGGTGGACATCCCCCGAGGGGTCCTGGACTGTGAGAGGGCACAGGCCGGGCTGAGGGACTCCCTCTCCCCCTGGGTGCACAAACTTTTGTGTAGCAGGCCTCTAGTTTCATTATAATAACCATACTTTCTTCTTTGGCCTATACTACTTCTTTTTCCAGTTTTATAATCTGATACTGCTATGGTATAATTTTTTAATGGTAGGATTTGGTATTTTGTAATTACTCCAACTTTACTGTCCTTTCTCAAGCCTTAATAATTTTTTACTTTTCATTATTCCATACACACACACACACACACACACACACACAAACACTTTAAGTTAGCTTGTCAATTTCCATGAAAAAAAAAAAATCCTGAGGCCCTAACCGGTTTAGTTCAGTGGATAGAGCATCGGCCTGCGGACTGAAGGGTCCCAAGTTCAATCCTGGTCAAGGGCATGTACCTTCGTTGTGGGCACATCCCTAGTAGGGAGTGTGCAGGAGGCAGTTGAATCGATGTTTCTCTCTCATTGAGTTTTCTAACTCGCTATCCCTCTTTCTCCCTTCCTCTCTGTAAAAAATCAATAAAATATATTTTAAAAAATATATCCTGAGATCTAGATTAGAATTTTATTAGATATGAAGGTCAATTTGAACAGAGTTGACATCATTGTGTTACTACCATTTACAATTTATAAATTTTGTATATTCCTCCATTTCTTTAGCTCTTCTCAATAATATTTTGTAGTATGTAAGTATATATAAATATCTTACATATTTCTGCTAAAGTTATTCAGAGGAATACAATGTTTTTTATATTATATAATTCATTTTATTTCAATTTTTCTTGTATACATTCTGATATACTGGAGGTTATGGTTTCAACATATGAATTTGCAAGGTGGGGGCACAATTCAGTTCATAACATATATTAAATCACCCAACTTTTTCCCATGTACCTCTTTTGCCTTTTTCTGTAGTTTCCATTCTTCCTTTGTGTACATTTGTCTAGATATTGTCTATATATTTTCTCAGTTTTTCTTCCTTTATTGTTCTGTATTTAATTTATTAAGATGTAACTTATATTAAATATATTAATTTTAAGAACACAAGTTGAGTTTTGACAAACATATACACCTGTACATAACTACCACTCAAGATATAGTACATTCCATACCTTATAATTTTGAATTTTCTTTTGTATTTTTGTTCACTAACATATTTCTCTCTTTCATGAAAAATACCCCATCACTGTGTTACTACTAAAATCTCATGCACTCAGTCCTCAGGTTCAACATCCAGAAATGGTAACCTATGTCAAGTGTGCTGCAAGCTATTCTTGGTCTGGAGACCTATACACCAAAAAGATGCCATATGGCCCTCACAATTCCAATTTACATTTGTAAAAGAGTGATAAAAATAAACACAATGGCCCGGCCAACATTGCTCAGTGGTTGAGTGTCAATCTATGAACCAGGAGGTCATGGTTCGATTTCTGGTCAGGGTATACGCTGGGGTTGTGGGCTCAATCACTGATGGGAGGTAAGCAGGTGGCAGCTGATCAATGATTCTCTCTCATCATTGATGTTTCCTTTCTATCTATCTCCCTCTCTGAAATCAATAAAAAATATATTTAAAAAATACAAATAATGAATATGCTCAATCAAAATGTGAGAAATAGACACATAAGAGACAGATTAACAGAAGTAATGAAATCCCATTAAGCAAATAAAGACACTTTCTCCCTGGAAATAGCTCCCAAGTCTATTGCTTTCACAGCTTTTGCTTCTGCCCTCTATCTAGCAGGTACATTTTTAATATTCTGGAACATCTTTGAAGCCATTATTGGATAAGTCCGCTGTTTGGAGGGCTGAACAACTTCCTTAATGTGCTACTGTTTTGTTGTTTGTTTGTTTGTTTGAGCGGTCCCAGGTTGCAAGGGGGATGGACATTCCTTGTGGGGTCCCAGATTGTGAGAGGGCACAGGCCGGGCTGAGGGATGCTTCATGCACAAATTTTGTGCACCAGGCCTCCAGTTTTAACATATTTGATTTCAGTTAACTCTGTCAAAAGCCATATGCACAATTTTTTCATCTATCTCTGTCTCCCTTTCTCTTCTTTCTGTTAACACAGGTAATTTGAATACATACTTTCAGTTCCTTTCTAGAGTCTTTTTTAAGAGCTTAAAAAATCTACTAGGCAGCAAAAACAAAATTCATCCAGAGGTCTAATCCATAAGGTTACAGCAGTCCCTTAACTTGTTTTTTTCCTGAAGCATTCTCATAATGACAGCACACTGGAATGCACCTTTGCCCTAAAGCTGTCTTCATAACAAAAAATGTATTTTAATGTGAAGAATTTTTATTTTTTAATACTAAAGTTTAGGGAATGAATTAACTTTCTATTTTATATTAGTTACTAGAGGCCTGGTGCAAAAAAATTTGTGCATTCAGGGGGAGAGGGGGCCCCTCAGCCCGGCCTGTGTCCTCTAGCGGTCTGGGAACACTCAGGGGGTGTCCACCTGTTGGCTTAGGCCCACTCCCTGGGTGATCAGGCCTAAGCTGGCAGTCAGACATCCCTCTGGCAGCCCAGGAATCCTCCAGGGATGTCCACCTGCCAGCAGGAAGCAGGCCTAAGTTGCAGTTGGACATCCTTAGCATTGCTAAGGGGGCAGGAGAAGCTTCCACCACCACCACTGTACTGGCAGCTGGCAGCCTGGCTTGTGGCTGAGCAGAGCTTACCCTGTGGGAGTGCACTGACCATAAGGGATAGTTCCTGCATTGAGCATCTGCCTCTTGGTGGTAAGTGTGTGTCATAGTGACCTGTCATTCCCAGTGGTTCTGCTGTTGGGGCCAATTTGTATATTATCCTTTTATTATATAGGACAGAGGCCTGGTGCATGGGTGGGGGCTGGCTGGTTTGCCCTGAAGGGTGTCCCGGATCAGGGTGAGGGTCCTGCTGGGATTCCTTGCCAGCCTGGATGAGGGGCTGAGGGCCATTTTCAGACTGGCCACATTTCCTTCAGGGTAGGGGTCCCTGCTGGGGTGCCTGGCCAGCCCATGTGAGGGGATGAGGGCTGTTTTCAGGCTGGCCACATCCCCTTCGGGGGAGAGGGTCCTGCTGGGTTTCCTGTTCAGCCTGGGTGAGGGGCTAATGGCTGTTTATAGGCTGGCCACAGCCCCTTCAAGGTGGGGGTCCCTGCTGGGGTGCCTGGCTAGCCTGGGTGAGGGGCTGAGTGCCATTTTCAGGCTGGCCAAGCCCCCCTGCAGGGACCCTCACCCCATGAAGGTGGGGTCATCCTGGGTGAGCGGCTGATGGCTGTTTGCAGGGGGGCCACAGTCCCCAGCATCCCAAGCTCCCAGTGATGGTGCCTGGAAGCAGGTATCTGGAATTTATTTATCTTCTATAATTGAAACTTCATTGCCTTGAGCGGAGGCCACAGTCTTCCTAGGCAGGCAGCTTCCTCCATCTCCGGGGCAACGAAACCTCTTGTTTGCTCTAGCTCTGTGGCTGCCAGTTGCCATCTTGGTTGGGTTAATTTGCATATAGTCGCTCTGATTGGCGTGGCTTGGCATATAGTGGAGTGACACAATTAGCATATTACTCTTTGATTAGATTAGATGTTTGTAAACAGAGCTCATGTATTCGTGTAAAACTCAACACAATCGGATGATAAAAGTGAATTCCCGCCATTATTTTGCCTCAAAAGTTACTTCCCCATTAGTAGAAGTTTACTAAACACATTTTTATTCCTTCTTAGTTGTCACAGGTAATATTTTTACCAAGTGTTTCAACATATAAAAATGTAATAAACACCAAATATTGACCAAATATGAGTAACAATTTTGTCTTATAACACTTTCCTTGTTACCTCCTAGCTAGTCCCAAAGCTAATATTTTGCTATTATTGAACTATCTCATTTCTGAGTGCAAAATCCCACTTTAGGAATTTGCTGCTGCAAAAATAGTCTGTGTAATGAAAACATTAGGTATCATAATGACAAAACAAGTATTTTTATTTCACTCACTGGTCTGCAGGAGACTTGCAGGTCAGTTAATCAAGACTGAGATCAGCTGGGATTCCATGCTTTAGGCTATGTATTGATTGGACTTGGCTTAGTGTTGAAGGTTAGGGTTTAGAACTGTTCCACATGAATTCTTATAACTCAATAAGTAAAATATCAAAAAAAAAACTTTCATAAAATAGACATTTAATCACAGATGATACACAAATGGTTAATAGGCAATTAAAAGATATTCCCGTTCATTCGTCATCAGGCAAAGAGAAACAAATTATGAGAAAATACTATACACTACAATGTCTAAAATTTAAAAAGTTTAACACTACCAAGTGTTAGTAGAATTCTTATATATTACTGGTAAAAATATTAAAATGGACAACTACTTTAACAAGCAGTTTGTCATTTATTAAGTCATTTATTAAGCACTTCTTTGAATTAGCGGTTCCATAATGTATGTTCGAGAGCTTGCTCACACTGGTCTCACAAGAGTTTTATGTGCACATCTCTTCTGGACTCCACCTCTAAGGAGTAATGTTTATAGCATGGAATCAGTCATGGCCATCAGCAAACACTGCAATATTTACACTATGGCCATCAGCAAACACTACAAATAAAAGATTTCCTCCTTCCTAAGCCATCCAGAAAGCTAGTTGTTAAACATTTACCATCTTGTCTCTACAGCAATTCTATTCCTAGGTGTTTTCCACAAAGTCTACACAAATATTTACAGCCACTTTACTGATAATATATCTAGAGAACCTAAATGTCCATCGACAGGTAAATGAATAAACAAATTGTGGTATAGTGTCTGAAGCAAGCACACTTCAAGCTGCTACCTGAATGTGTGTCTTCCAGTTGCAATCTCTGATCTCAAATAAATGCTTTTCTCTTTTAAAAAATGTTGCATAGTATTCTGTAATAATAAATGGCAAATTATAATGGACTAGAGGCCCGATGCACAAAATTCATGCATGGGGGGTGTCCCTTTATTCCACCTGCACCCTCTCCAATCCAGGATCATTTCTCTCACAATCTGGAACCACTGGCTCTTAACCGCTCACCTGCCTGCCTGCTTGATGCCCCTAACTGCTCCTCTGCTGGCCTGTCACCCTAACTGCCTAACTGCTCTCCCTGCCAGCCTGATCTCCCTATCTGCCTATCTGCTCTCCACTGCTGGCCTGATCGCCCTGTCTATCTGCTCTCCCCTCCTGGCCTGATCCCCCTAACTGCCTTCTCTCCTAGCCTGATTGCTCTAAACTGACTAACTGCTCTCCCCTGCCAGCCTGATCCCCCTAACTGCCTATCTGCACTACCCTCCTGATGTGATCCCCCTGTCTATCTGCACTCCCCTCCTGGTCTGATCCCCCTAACTGCCTATCTGCACTACCCTCCTGATGTGATACCCCTAACTGCCTATCTGCGCTCCCCTCCTGGTCTCATCCCCCTAACTGCCTTTCTGCACTCCCTTCCTCTCTGCACACAGATGTGCTAAGAACCCCAATGCAGGTGTGCTGAGAGCTCTCCGCCCCCAGACACCTAACTGCCTACCTGTTCTCCCTTTCTCTCCACACATAGATGTGCTGAGACCCTGGCGCAGGCATGCTGAGAGCTCTGGCATAGGTGTGCTGAGAGCTTCTGCTCCCGGCCCCCTAACTGCCTATCTGCTCTCCCTTCCTCTTCACAAACAGATGTGCTGAGACCCTTGGTGCAGGTGTGCTGAGAGCTCTTTGCTGCAGCCCTGCCCCCATCCTGATCATTTGTTATGTGATGGAGTCCCAGACAATTTGCATATTCTTCTATTATTAGTATAGACCAGGGGCCAGGTGCACAAAAATTTGTGCACTTGGAAGGTTCCTCAGCCCAGCCTGTGCCCTCTCACAGTCTGGGACCCCTCTGGGAATGTCCACCTGCTGGTGTGCCTGGTCAGCCTGGGTGAGGGGCTGATGGCTGTTTGCAGGCTGGCCAAGCCCCCCAGTGTGGACCCTCACCCCACTGGGGTGTGGCCAGCCTGGGTGATGGGCTAAGGGCCATTTTCAGGCTGCCCACAGCCCCTTCAGGTTTTGGGTCTCTACTGGGGTACCTGGGCAGCCTGGGTGAGGAGCTGAGGGCTGTTTGCAGGCTGGCCAAGCACCCCAGTGGGAACCCTCACCCCATTGGGGTCCCTCACCCCATTGGGGTCCCTCACCCTATTGGCCAGCCTGGGTGCGGGGCTGAGGGCTGTTTTCAGGCTTTCAGGCTGCCCACAGCTCCCATTGATCCAACATCCCAGCGAGACTGGCTGGAATCAGGTTGCTGGGGTTTATTTATCTTCTATAATTGAAACTGTTGCTTTAAGCTGAGGCCTAGGCAGGTAACGAAGCCTCCTGTTGGCTTCAGCTCTGTGGCTTCTATAATTGAAAGAATGTTGCTGTGAGCAGAAAGAGGCCCAGACAGCCTAGGCAGACAGTTTACTCCTGGTGCAATGGAAGCCTGCTGTTTACTCTAGCTCCATGACTGTCGGCCTCCATCTTGGCTGGGTTAATTTGCATTCAGCCATTCTGATTGGCTTGTGGGCGTGGCTTAGGCATCCCATAGAAATGGTCAATTTCAATATTACTCTTTTATTAGATTAGATTTTTACTCAGCAGTAAGTAATAAATAATGTAACAATATGGATGAACTGAAAATCATTATCTAGAATAGAAAACCCAGGCATTAAGATTGCATACTCTATGTGTTCACTTATAAGACATTGCAGAACAGTCAAAATTATAGGAATAAACATCTGCACAGTGGTTTCTAAGACTAGGTTTGTGGGGAGTATATTGATACAAAGTGTCTCCAATTTTTTTTGTGTTGAATAAAATCTTGTATATCTTGTTTTTAATGGAGTCTATGTAAAGCTCATCAACTCTGCTTTCCAAATGGTGATTTTTATTACAAGTTGACTATATTTCACTTAAAATATTAAAATTTAGCACAGTCTAATCATGGGAATCTAAACAACAATGAATTTGCATTGCATACCTGAAGCAATTATAATTTCTAGGCAGGTGAAATAAAACAAGAAGTAGAAATTATTTAGGCAATTTACAATAAGAAATTACATAAATAAAATCAACTAGTTAAAAATTTAAAGGGTACCTGAAATGTAATCATTTCTGCATATACTTACTTATATATGGCAATTTTTTTTCATTCTATGTGTCTTTTCTATGGAAATGTGTGAGTATATGCAAATAGCCTAGTGGTTTGAATCATGCCAAAGCAGGACCATAATTTACAGAAAAACTCTGATTACTGAAATGTATATTTTCAATAAACTCTCCATGTTAAAGGGAGTTAATTTCAGAAGGAACTTTGTTTTCTCTATATGAAAATAGGTTAAATGTAAAAATTCATGGAACACTCAATATTTGTAGAATAAATCATGACCTATATCAACTCTCAAACTCAGTTGCCAGGGCTTGGTATTTTCTTTATTAAATATACAAAAAGTCATGTAAAATCAACTTTGGACTTAAAATGTTTCCATTAATATATTTTTGAAAGTTGCACTTACATGTCACATTTCATAAGATGCAAGAGGCTTACAGAAATTCCCCAAATAATGATGAATAATTGTTCTCACTTTATTATCAAATTATCAACTATATATAATCATTAGTACAGAGTCAATGTGATGGTACTTAGTTACTTTCTCAATAATGACTACAGTGTATTAAGAATCTAAGATATGTATTTAACAAAAAGATCTTTCCATTTAGGAAAACATAACTAATAGATATAAAGCTATTTATGTTATAGCCTCTTCTAAAGTGATATCATTAGAAGTGTGCTGCCAGCATCTCCAGTTAGTGATCCAGTTCTTGTGAAGAGTTTGTTACAGTCAAAATAAAATATGGTCTAAAATAAAAATATAATAACATTGTCTCAGAAAAACTTAATCTAAAATGTTCTTTTTGTCTATTATGCTTCTTGTACTTTGGTATATATCTGAATTCCCTCAGTTTTTATATAATCATTTATTTGGCTATGCAATTCTAGATGTGTAATTTTAAATTAACACACACTGAAAATGTGAAACAAAATGTAAATGCCTCCTCCTTAAAGATGGGAAATGGGCAATATAGAAAGGATTTATCAAATCAGAATCAAATATGGGTTGAACTTAATATATAAACTACAATGGCATTTTTGTCCTGAACCACTTTTCAGAATCTGTTATTTTTATGTAAACATTTCTATTATCATAATATATATCTTATCTAATAAAAGCATAATATTAAAATTGACTGTTTCTTCGAGCCACACCCACCAGCCAATCAGAGCAACTGTATGCAAATTAGCTCAGCCAAGATGGTGGAGGCCACAGCCCCGGGAGAAGCCGCGGACTGGAGTCCAACAGGGCAGATGGATTCGCAGGCGGCAGCCAAAGGGGCGGGGAGCAGCCAGCTAGCCCCGCCCCTCCACTGCGGCCTTGGAATGAACCGATCACATGGGTCACATGCACACGGAGGCCTAAGCCTCCCTGTGCGTGTGCCCTGCGATGCATTCGCAGGTGGCAGAGGCCTAAGCAATGGGTCCATTCCAAGGCCTCAGCCGAGGGGTGGGGAGCAGCCTTGGAAGGAATGGGGGAGGGAGCAAAGCAGGTCAGAGGGAGGAAGTGAAGAAAAAAATTAAGGTGGGAAGGAAAAGGGGAGGGTGGGCAGGGGTAAAGATAAAGGAAAGAAGGAATATGGGAAGGGAAGGAGGGTAGTAGAAAAATGGGAAGAATGATGATGGAACAGAAGTAGGAAATAAGGAGGAAAAAAAAGTTTATAACTGATGAGTCAGTAGTAAAAGTGTTACATAAAGGAGAAAAATTCTGTGAGAGGAAGAAGCCAATAAGGAAGTCAAATACAATTGTGCGTGAAGGGGATAAGATTAAAAAAGAAAGTTAATAGAGGTGACCAAGCCGTCAGGGGAGGGCAGTTAGGGGGATCAGGCAGGCAGGCAGACAAAGTAGTTAGGGCAGGCAGGCAGGTTAGCAGTTAAAAACCAGAGGTCCTGGATTGTGAGAGTCCCCAAGAACTCCATATTGGAGAGGGTGCAGGTCAGGCTGAGGGACTGCTCTCCCCTGCCCCTGTGCACGAATTTCGTGCACCGGGCTCCTAGTGTATATATACAAAAACAAAATAAATACTTTTAAATGGGTAATTTGTTGAGCGGGACTTCCGTTATACCCATATCAAGAAACAACACATTACCAAAAGATAAGAAGTCCTCCCTGTGGGCTTCACTACTGGGCTTGCCCTTCCAAGGGCAACCATTGCTCTGAATTCTGACACCATGTATTAGTTTCCTTGTTATTAAGTTTTATATAAAATAAATCACTCAATAGGCATTTTTGTGTATCTAGCTTATTTTATTCAATGATACATTTGCCATGTGTATTTTCAGTTTGTTCATTCTCATTGCTGAAGGATATTCAGTTGTATGGTTATACCATGATTCATTTATTCATTCTACTGTAATGACATTTAGGTTATTTCTAGTTTTACACACCCTGGGAATAATGTTCCTATGAGGATTATGTAGACTTTTGGTAAAAATGAATATATTTATGTTTTTTATAAATAAAATAGATGTTCTTAGTATTTCATATATTTACTTTTAGATAGTGTTAAGCAGTTTTCCAAACTGTTTGTATGATTTATACTCCTACTAGCAATATGTGATTTTGTGCTGTTCCATACTGGATATTGCCTGTCTTTTTCATTTCAGCCATTCTTGTAGATGTCTAGTGGCTCTTATGATTATTTTAGTCTTTATTTTTCTGATGATATATTTTTCATAGGTTTGTCAGTTGGTTATTCTCTTTGGTGAAATTCATTATTAGTGCTTTTATCCATTTTCTTTGCTCTTCTCTTACTTATTTGTAAGAATTATCTGTATATTTTTGATACCAGTATGTTGTATTGTATATACCAGACACATGTATTGCAAATACCTTCTTTCACTCTGAGGTTTGATTTCTCACTCTATGAAAGGAGTCTCTAATGATCAGATGTTCTGAGTTTTAACATAGACTATTATAGCAGATTTGTAATCTATCTGCAATTTGACAAGTTCTAGTTCTCTATTCCGATATGACTATCCAACCCATTCAGAAAAATTTGTTAAAAGATTATCCTTACCCTCAGAATTTAAATGGCACATTTATTATAAACGAGAGGCCCAGTGCACAAAATTTGTGCAGAGGGGAAGGGTGTGGGTCCCTCAGCCCAGCCTACACCCTCTCCAATCCAGGATGCCTCTCATAATCTGGCACCACTGGCTCCTAACTGCTTACCTGTCTGCCTGCCTGATGTCCTTAACTGCTCTCCCCTCCTGGCCTGATCCCCCTGCCTAACTGCCACCTTCTCCCTTCTCCCTTCTCCCTTCTCCCACAGTGATGGCCTTCTCACCTTATCTCTTTTGCCTTCTCCCATGGTGATGGCCTTCTCACCTCCCTTCTGCCTTCTCCTGAGGTGCTGCCCACTCTCGAGTCACCTCAGGCTGGTCCTGCCTTCTTCCAATACCTCCCTGCTTCCATCCTATCTCCAGAGCAATGCCCCACAGGTTGCATAGGAGCTAATAAAGAGCTAATATGCTAATGGTTTAGTTGTGACCTGTTACAGTGTCCCAGCTAATTTGCATATTACCTTCATATATATATATATATATATATATATGAATATGGTAACTATGAATATGTAATCTACTTCTGAATTTCCTGTTTTGTCCCATTCCTCAGTTTATTTATTTTTATTAATTACTAGGAGCCCAGTGCACAAAAATTTTTGCACTATGGGGCGGGGGGGGGGGGGTCCCTCAGCCCAGCCTGTGCCCTCTCACAGTCTGGGACCCCTCGGGGGATGTCCACCTGCTGGCATGCTTGGCTAGCTTGGGTGAGGGACTGATGGCTGTTCGCAGGCTGCCCACAGTCCCTTCAGGGTTCAGGTCCCTACTGGGGTGCCTGGTCAGCCTGGGTGAAGGGTTGAGGGC
The DNA here is from genome assembly GCA_004026665.1 of Murina feae. Classification (NCBI taxonomy): domain Eukaryota; kingdom Metazoa; phylum Chordata; class Mammalia; order Chiroptera; family Vespertilionidae; genus Murina; species Murina feae. The sequence goes on from PVJC01014835.1 coordinate 15,429, forward strand.
TGTTTGTAGGCTGGCCACAGCTTCCTCCCATTGACCCAAGATCCCAGCGAGGCTGGCTGGAAGCAGGTTTCTGGGGTTTATTTATCTTCTATAATTGAAACTTTGTTGCCTTAAGCAGAGGCCACAGCTGGCCTACACAGGCAGTTTCAACTCCATTGCTGGTGTAACTGAAGCCTCCTGTTTGCTCTAGCTTCACGGCTGCTAGCCACCATCTTGGTTGGGTTAATTTGCATACAGTTGCTCTGATTGGTTGATGGGCGTGGCTTGGCTGGTGGGCGTGGCTTAGATGTCTCAGAGTGATGGTTAATTTGCATATTACTCTTATTAGATTAGATAAGAGGCTGTGGGTTCCTTTGAATTTTCTACATTTATAATTAACTCATCTCTTAATAATGACTGTTTAAAATATTTGTTGGAGTGTAGTGGTAGCAGCAATATTTGTCACATGTCAAAACTCAGACATCAAAATTTATCATTTTTTCTAATATGTAGTAGGTATCAGATGCTCAACAAATATGAAGATAAACATCTTCATAAGAGAATAGTACTGAATAACATCCTGAATCATAGTGAGGTGTAATAATAACTCTTAATCTGTCATTTTTTACATTTATGAATTAGAGGAGATTATTTGATCTATGCTTTGGTCTTCCATTTGTAATATGGATATAATAACTAATATCTGCTTCTTAGAATTATTGTTATAATTGACATAGTTAATATATGTGAAATCCTTACTTTTGTACCTATCTTGAGTAAACACTCATTGTAAGATAGTTACACATATTTACATTGTATGCTTCAGTACATAATTATTTTAGGATAAATTAGCAAACATTTTGAAACTTCAAAATGATTGTGTGTTTTTTTCTTTATTATGAAATCCACTCTCACAAAGAACATTAACAGGATTAAAACAAAACAACAAAAATATATTTGAGAAGTGAAATCCTATTTATTCATTCTCATTGCTGAAGGGTATTCAATTATATGGCTATACCACCATTTATTTATTCTACTGTAATGGCATTTAGGTTATTTAAATTCATTTGCAACTTTAGTAACTAATTCAAAATCTGGTCTCATTCTAACCAACTTCCAAGTAAATTCCTTGCTATTAGAAAACCAGTTTTCTCAGTTTCTTCTTAAAATAATCTAATACTTCTCTGAAGCAATTCATCCTACCTAGAATACCCTCCATTCTTCATTTTACTTCTGAAATCTTAAATATTCTTGAATAAGACCCAGATAAACTCTTACTCTAAAACCTTACATAATTCTGATTCATCACAATAAACTTTCCAAAATGTTATTACATTAGCACAAATCTTAGTTGAAATCTCATATTCTCCATGAAATTTCTTCAGACATTTTTATTATATTAATCCCCATTATCCTACTGTATTTGTTTTAAGCCACTTATTTCCTTCTAGCACACTAATGAAATTTAAGTAGTAATATATTTTTGTATATATATTGTTATGTAAGCATATAAGTAGGGAAGTACTGATTTGGTTTATCATTTTAACTCCCATTCTCCCCTTTCCTATCTTCTGATAAACAATTTTACTTTCTGTTTCTATGTATTTTGCTATTTTAGATACCTCATATAAGTAGAATCATACATTATTCATCCTTTCATGTTTGGCTTATTACATTTGGTATAAGGTCTTCAAAGCTTCATCCATGTTATAGTATGTATTTGAATTTCATTCTTTTACAGGCAGAATAATATTCTGTTGTATGTATAGACTACATTTTGTGTATCTGTTCATCCCCCAATGGACATTTGGATTGTTTCTACCTTTTGGTTATTGTGAATAATCCAATCTAATAAAGAGGGAATATGCTAATTGACCCTCATGACATTGCAAAGATGGCAGGGCCCACAGTCAATAAGGAGGGAATATGCTAATGGATTGCCACACCCTCAAAGATGGTGGTGCCCACAGCCACAAGATGGCGGCACCCACAGTTCCCTTTGCCACGCACTTGCCTCCAGGGCCGGCCCAAGGTGCAGGCAAGCCTCAGATGATGGCTGCCTAGCTGCCCAGGGCTGCCTGAGGCTCAGGTAACTGGGGACAGCCAAGGCTTGCACTGCTGGCAATGGTAGCAGCAGAGATGTGATGGGGCATTGCCTTCCCCTAATCGCCGGGTCACCTCCCGCCCCTGAGGGCTCCTGGACTGTGAGAGGGGGAAGGCAGGGCTGAGGGACCCCCCTCCCTTCAGTGCATGAATTTTCATGCACCAGGCCTCTAGTCCTATATAATTAAGAGGTAATATGCAAATTGACCATCACTCGAACACACAAGATGGCCTCCCCCATGTAGACACAAGATAGCCAGCAGGGAAGGGCAGTTAGGGGTGACAAGGCCAGCAGGGGAGGGCAGTTAGGGGCAATCAGGCTGGCAGGGGAGGGCAGTTAGGGGTGATGAGGCCAGGGGGAGTACAGTTAGGGGCAATCAGGCTGGCAAGGGAGGGCAGTTAGGGGTGACTGGGCCATCAGGGGAGGGCATTTTGGGGCAACCAGGCTGGCAGGGGAGGGCAGTTAGGAGCAAACAAGCCACAGGGGAGCAGTTAGGTGTAGATCAGGCTGGCAGGGGAGTGGTTTGGGGGTTATCAGGATGGCAGGCAGAAGTGTTTAGGGGCAATTAGGCAGGCAGGCAGGTGAGCGGTTGGGAGCCTGCAGTCCTGGATTGTGAGAGGGATGTCCGACTGTCCTGTGGGATCGGGCCTAAACAGGCAGCTGAACATCCTTTGAGGGGTCCCAGATTGGACAAGGTACAGGCTGGGCTGAGGGACACCCCCTCCCCATGCATGAATTCCGTGCACTGAGCCTCTAGTACTATTATGAACATGCACGTTTGAGTCCCTGATTTAAATTCTTTTGTTTTTACTCGGAAGTGGAACTTCTCTAGGAAATGATAATGCTACTAGGTATGTATATATTTTTGAGGACCCACCATAGTATTTTCCACAGTAGCCACACCATTTTATACTCTCATCAGCAATGCACAAGTGTTCCAATTTCTCCACATTCTCGCCAACATTTGGTTTCTATTTTTTTGTTTGTTGGGTTATCTGTCTTACTGTTTTTTTTAAAATAATCATCCAAATGGGTATAAAATGGTATCTCACTGTGGTTTTGATTTTCATTTCCTTAATGATTAGTGATATTAGGCATGTTTCATGTTTATTGGCCATTTATATATTCTCTTAGGAAAAATGGCTACTTAAATCTTTGTCCATTTTTTAAATAGGTTATTTTATTATTGTTGAATTTTAAAAGCTCTTTATATATTTGGGGTCTTAATCTCTTACCAGATATGTGCTTTGCAAATATTTTCTCCCATTCTGTGATTTGCATTTTGCTTTGTTGATAATGTCCTTTGATGCATAAAAGTTTTACACTTTGATGAAGTACAAATTGTCTGTTTTTTCCCCCCTGTACCTTTGGTGTCATCCCCCAAAAAAATGGGAAATGGCTTTTCTCTATTTTACTGGAAGAAATAACATAACAATCCTTTAGCTAGAGTTGTAATTTCCAAGTTTTTCTATATATTGTTTCCAGCCTATATCTATTATCAATTTGTAAGTAAGGCAGACTAGTACTGGAAGTAGAATGGAACACATTACACAGTGCAAGCTATAGGCAAAAAGAGTGGGATATATATTTCTAGAGGCATTAGGCACTAAATGCACAGGATTTGAAGTCCAACAGACCAAAGCCAGTTCTATCCATTCACATCACCTCCAGCAAGCTTTGCAATTTCCCAGCCCAGACTCAAATTATCCAATCTCTAAAATGACAACACTCACTCAAGGTTATGTAAATCACTTAGTGTAATTCTTGGCATCTACTAAGAAACTAAAGGAACTCTATAGATGATAGCTAAGACTATTGTAAACTGTTATGCATATCTCGTTTATAGCCCCATTATGTGTGGCATATTAGTGGCATCCAGAAGCTAAACGAATGCTGTGGTTTAACTACATAAACATCTCCGGTTCACAGTGAAATGCCTCTGCTTCCTCTGTACAGAGTAAAGAGACTGGAAGATTTTTCTGTTATCACCTAAGCTCTGTTTGAAGTGCTTATCGTATGCATGTGATAAACTTATGAATTAAAATTAGGCAAATCTGTTAGAACAAAACATGACAAAATATAGCTGCCATTATCACAAATTCATGATATTTGTATCATTTCTTAAATAACCAAACAATTTTGCTGCTTAAACTGGAGGGGGCACTCGGGAAGTAGAAGAATATTACATAGAGACAAAAGAGGAAATTTACTCTATACAGAATTGTCTTAACTTTGGATGTTTTTTGTTGTTGTTGTTTTTAAAATTTTTAAAAATATATTTTATTGATTTTTTATATAGAGGAAGGGAGAGGGATAGAGAGTTAGAAACATCGATCAGCTGCCTCCTGCACACTCCCTACTGGGGATGTGCCCGCAACCAAGGTACATGCCCTTGACCAGAATCAAACCTGGGACCCTTCAGTCCGCAGGCCGACACTCTATCCACTGAGCCAAACTGGTTACGGCAACTTTGGATGTTTTACACTGGCTTTTGTTGTTTTTGTTAATTCTCACCTGAGGATGTTTTTCCATTAATTTTTAGAGAGAGTGCAAGGGAGGGACAGAGACTGAGAAAGAGCAACATCAATCCATGTGAGAAAGACACATGGATTGGTTGCCTCCCACAGGATTGAGCTGAAACCAAGGCACATGCCCGTAACCAGAATCAAACTCTGGACCCCTCTGTCTGTGGACCAACGTTCTAACCACTGACCAAAGTCTCTAGGGCTACATTGACTTTTTAACACTTTTTCTGAAAGTTCTATGGTAATATAATCCAACGTATTCTTCTGACTGTTATTTTTACTAACAATAAGTGAATTGCCTTTTTCTTTTGTAAAATTAAATTGTGGTTTAATCAAAGGAACATTTTTTAAAAACATCAATTATTTTTTCTTATTTTAAAAACTAGGGGCCCGGTGCACAAAATTCGTGCATGGGGGGGGAAGTCCCTCAGCCAAGCCTGCCCCCTCTCACAGTCTGGAACCCCTCAGTGGATGTCCTATGATGGCCCCAGTCTGCCAGGCGCGTTGTGTGTGTGTGTGTGTGTGTGTGTTGGTGTGTGCCGCCACTGGGGACCTGCCCCCAGCCGCATCTGAGGCTCAGAGCAGTCCTCCTGTGTGTGTCTACCTGCTGGGGGCCTGTCCCCAGGCTTGGAGCAGGCACCCCCCTCTATGTTGATCTCTCAAACTCTTGCCCTCCCCTGCATGTTGTTCTCTTTTTTTGAGCTGTGGCCAGGGCTGGGTGCTGCCTACCTCCCAAGCTTGCCTACTGCCCATCTTCCTCCAGCCACCAGGAAGCAGGGAAAACCCCGCTTCATGGTCAGGCCAGCCTTTTCCTGCTCCCTGATCCCCCAAAGGGCCTGGGGAGCCGCCAAGCAGGCCGCCGACTCTTTCCCACTCACTGGTC
>PVJC01014835.1:21022-36020 GCA_004026665.1 Murina feae
CCCACCGCCTCTTTCCTGCTCCCCGGTGCCCCTCAAAGGGCCTGAGGAGCCGCCAAGCAGGCCGCCAACCTTGCCGCCTGTTTCCCACTCACTGGTCCTAGGTCCTGCACTGTTCCGCCCTGCAGCTGCTCTGTGCACTCGGGAGGTCCCTCAGCCCGGCCTGTGCCCTCTCACAGTCTGGGATCCCTTGGGGGATGTCCACCTGCTGGTGTGCCTGACCAGCCTGGGAGACAGGCTGATGGCTGTTTGCAGTCTGGCCAAGTCCCCCAGGAACGTCCCTCACCCCATTGGGTTGTGGCCAGCGTGGGTGATGGGCTGATTGGCGCTTTCAGGCTTTAAGGCTGCCCACAGTTCCCATTGACCCAATGTCCCAACAAGGCTGGCTGGATGCAGGTATCTGGGGTTTGTTTATCTTCTATAATTGATACACTGTTCCTTTAAACCGGGGCCTAGACATGTAATGAAACCTCCTCTCTGCTTCACCTCACCTCGGGGTGTCTATAATGAGACAATGTTACTTAGTGGTTAGGCCAGGCCTGCTGTTTTCTTCAGCTCCCAAGGATTCTATGATTGTTATTATGTTGCAAACGTGTGTTTTGCTTGAGGATAAGCGGAGTGGAGCGTGCAGCAGTTTCACTTTCACTCCTGCTGCAATGGAAGCTGCCGTTTACTCAGGTCCATGAGTGGCAGCCTCCATGTTGGCTGGGCTAATTTGCATACAGTCCCTCTGATTGGCTGGTGGGCGTGGCTTACCCCGTCCCGGAGAAACAGTTAATTTTAATATTATGCTTTTATTAGTTAAGATAATACTTGTACATTGCTAAAAAAAAGGAAATCAAACATAATCCCATTTACTGTTGGTACTATTAACACATCAGTGTATTTCCTTTTTATAGGTTTTAATATTTTAGTATTAATTCATAGAATCATATCCTTTGTATCTTCAAATAGCATGTAATATTATAAAGTAAGCCATTCCCTAGGCCGCTATTTTTTAAATGTGATTTTTCATAGCTGCTTAAAATTCCATTGTATGAAAGTATCATTTACTCAATACTGCTGGAATTTCACCATTGTTACTGTTATAAATAAAACTAATTTAATTAAAAGTCTTTATTTTGAACAACAACAATCTAACTGAAATGAACTTAGGCAAAAATAGACCAAAAGTATTTTATTTAAAAAATATTATTATATCTTATGTAACTGACCAACTTCTACCAAAACAACAACAAAGGTGAGGTACATGGCAGGTTCTCATGAATCATTGGGACCAGAATTTAAATTCCTCCAACATCTGTCTCTCACTTCTGTGATACTATAATTTATGATAAGAAATTGATCTTTTTAGTCTTCCTCCCTGTTTCTGGCACAGAGCTCCTAAAATCTCTGGGATTCCCTAAGCCATAAGAGCATTAAAGGTGTCTTCTGTTGTGTTAATTAGTTACTGGAAAGCACCATAAGTTTGCAGGATGGTGGACAGGAGAACCAACCATGTGTATTCATATTACCTTCATCTCCACCTGTGTATGATACCAGACATTATTGCTAATAACATCAGACTACCTTTGAAAAAATTAGATTAAGGAGCTATTTTTCAAAAACTTTTGGCTAGTATCCTTCAGAATATTGAATGCCATTTGATGGTGTAAGTGAGAACATATAACATAGCTCCAACAACTCTTCAGTAGGAAGGTACCACGCCAGCCAGACAGCTGACTTTGGTCAGGTACTATATTTTGCAGATGAGAAATAATAATTATAAAATTTTAGATCTAACTATTACAGCATCCAGACCTTATCTCACCTCCCTTTATCCTACCTTGGGAATTAGAATTGATGCTTCAAAAGCCCTCAGAACTGCCAAGAGTTCTACAATATGGTTGCATATTAGAACTAAGTGTGGATCTTTTAACATTATCTGTGATTGGCCCTAACCCCTGAAATTGTTGCTGAGGGAGTGAAATCAGGTATCCATGTATTTTGAAAGCTCTAAATTTCATACAGAGTTGAGATCCACTAGCCAAGAGACCAAACCTGTCATCAATTTAGAATTAGCTCAAGGTTGCTAGTATTTCATCATTTTTATAATCTTCAATATACAACACATTTTTGGTGGAAATCACTAATTCAATTAGATTTATTGAATGTTACTTTTAAAAATCTCCCTCCAAAATCTACTATGTGTTTGACTCATCTGATTTATTTACATCAGCTCTTTGTTATACGCTGGGTGAAGAACTTTATCAGCTGGTGAAGAAAGAAGAAGCAATCTGCTTTCTCCCTCAGTTCATAAGCAACATGGCTTTTCTTCTAATAGATTACAACGATATATCAAAACAATTTTCCCATAAAGTGTACCTGAATGTTATAATGTTGGCATTTGGCCAAATCATATTGAGAAACTAAATATGGTTGAGAAAATTATTATTCCCCAACCTTGAAAACTTTACAGACTGTTGAACACTAAAATAAGGCAATATTTCTTTAAAATAGCTAACAATAGCAAGTAAAATTAAATAATATATCCTCCATCAGTTCTCAAGGAAAAATAAATCTACTTTGTCCATTTACCCCAAGGGAATAGTTTAATTATATTTCCACTAAAGCTGTCCTCTCCAAGCTTATAATATTTGACTCTCTATAAAGCCCAAATTCAGTTTCTTTTTGGAGTCTTAAAATATATGCATATGGACCAATCATGTTTTTTAAAGTAATTCATGTTGTTGGTAGAATAATAATTAGTTCATCCTCAACGCTGTACAGCAGAGGTCAGTACTTCTTCTCTGTAAAGGTCCAGATATTAAGTTTTTATGCTTTGTAGCCAGACAGGTTACCTTGTAATTAGCTGTTTTGTTGTAACACAAAAGCAGCCTTAGGTCATATATAAACAAAAGGATGTGGCTGTGTCCTAATAAAACTTTATTTACAAAAAAAGGAAGCAGGCTGGATTGGGCCTGCTGGTTTTAGTTTGCTTACTGTCCATTCCCCTTGAAAGGGAACTGGCAAACCCCTAGGAGGCTTAGTCCTTAGACTCCCATGGCATTCATTTGAGTGAGTGATGAGATATGAGAGCTCAAAAAAACGGAGGCATGCACCACAGACAAAGATCAAACAGAAAGAAGTCCTTCCTTTGAGGATTATCTTACCAGTGTCTAAATTGATTTTGAGAACGGCTAAGAAAGTAACATACTTATGCTGAGGGCACTGACTACTTATAAGTAGTATATAAAGAAGTTTTATAAATATTTGTGGAATATGGCACAAGAGGCTTATTCATATTAACTATCTACACCAATAAATGGGAAACATGCAAATTGTCCATCCCTCCGCTAAGCCCACTGGCCAATCAGGGTGAGCATGCAAATTAACCCAATAAAGATGGCGATAGCCATGGAGCTGGTGACTTGGATTGCCCACAGCAATGGAGGAAGCCAAGCTTCCAGCCCGCCCTGGCCAGCACTCAAGGAGGGACTGGGGGCCTAGGTCTCTGGGGGACATGGCCAGGCTGAAAACGGCCCTCAGCCCCTCATACAGGCTGGCCAGGCACTCCAGTAAGACATCCACCCTGATCTGGGACACCCTCCAGGGCAAACCAGCCAGTCCCCCACCAGGCCTCTATCCTATATAACAAAAGAATAATATGCAAATTGACCCTAACAGCAGAACCATTGGGAATGACTGGTCACTATGCCACACAGTGACCATCAGGGGGCAGATGCTCAATGCAGGAACTGCCCCCTGGTGGTCAGTGCACTCCCACAGGGGGAGCTCTGCTCAGCCACAAGCTAGGCTGCCAGCTTCCAGTACAGCAATGGTGGTGGCAAGAGACTCTCCCGCCTCCTCAGCAGAGCTAAGGATGTCTGATGGCAGCTTAGGCCTGCTCCACACTGGCAAGTGGACATCCTCTGAGGGCTCCTGGGCTGCCAGATGGGTGTCTGACTGCCAGCTTAAGCCCGATCCCTGGGCAGCGGGCATAAGCCAGCAGGTGGACATCCCCTGAGGGATCCCAGACTGTGAGAGGGCACAGGACAGACTGATGGACGCCCCCAAGTGCACAAATTTTTGTGCACTGGGCCCCTAGTCCTATCTAATAAAGAGGGAATATGCTAATTGACCTGATGCCATTGCAAAGATGGTGGTGCCTATAGCCATTAAGTAGGAAATATGCTAATTGACTGCCCCACCCTCAAATATGGAAGCTCCCACAGCCAATAAGGAGAAAACATGCTAATTGACTGCCCCACCCTCAAATATGGCAGCCTCCGTAGCCAATAAGGAGGTAATATGCTAATTTACTGCTCTGCCCTCAAAGATGGCAATGCCCACAGCCACAAGATGGCAGCACCCAGTTCCCCAGCCCTGCCAGGGTGGGAGGCACATGGCAAGGCCAGGCTTGCACCAGGAGGGCCTGGCCACTCCATGTGTCTGTCTCTGAACAACTCTAGTCCCCTCAGTCCCCCAGGTGCCCAGGGCTGGCCTGAAGCATAGGCAAGCCTCGGATGGCGGCTGCTGAGCCATCCAGGGCTGCCTGAGGTCAGGTAACCAGGGCAGGCCAAGGCTTGCGCTGCTGGCAGTGGCAGCAGCAGAAGTGTGATGGGGCATCATCTTCCCCTGATCGCCAGATCGCCTACCACCTCTGAGGGCTCCAGAACTGTGAGAGGAGGCAGGCCGGGCTAAAGGAACCCCCGCTCCAGTGCATGAATTTTCATGCACTGGCCTCTGGTTAGATTAATAAAGAATAAAAATACCCCTAATACCTTTATAATTATCCAGTTACATAATTTTATTGCCAGATTTGTTTGTAGATGTTGAATAAACATGAGCAAAAGAAAACTATTCTATCATCAAATTCCTGAGTTTGAAGTACTGGATTCTACAGAAGCAGCATGCCCATGTGACCATAAATAAACTTCACCTACCTGAAGATTAAGTTACTTCTGATTTACTTTGCACTGTACAGGGTCACTCTAATACACACTTGCAACATTTCTAACTATTTTTTTTTTTTTTTTTTAGTCTTAATCATAGTTTTGCTTCATCTTGCAAGGGAAATCTTTATGGCTTTTTATAGTTACATATTATTTTAACTTTATTTTATGTTACAACTAGAGGCCCAGTGCACGACATTCATGCCCTTAGGGTGGAGGAGGGGTCCCCTCAGTCCGGTTATATAAGAAATCCCTAGCACTGTTGCGGAGGAGAAGCTCCCACCACGCCACTGCCACTGGGCTTGCCAGCCCTCTGTCTGGCTTGTGGCTGAACAGCACCCCCACAGACCACCAGGGAGCAGTTCCTGTGTTGAGCATCTGCCCCCTGGTGGTCAGTACACATCATAGCAACCGGTCATTCTGCCGTTCGGTTGATTTGTGTAGAACCCTTTTATTAATAGGATAATCTAAGTATAACACAGTCACAGTTGTTTTTTTATAAAATTTTTAAATGATTTGAAAATGTCTCTATTATAAAGATCAAAAACTTGAATAAATGCCCATTTCATAGTTATTTTTTAAGTACAGAACATCTAAGTATTGAATGAAATAAAAAACACTGAAGAGAAATCATATTCCTGTTTGTGAATAAATTAGCAAGAGAATTATTCAAATTAATATTCACAAATTAATACTGAATGATTAATCTGTTCCTAACAATAGGTTAATATATTGCAGAGTAAGATATAAAGGCCTTTCTTTTAAATAATTATCACTACTATATTCTTAGTTTACTCTATTAATATAATTCCTCAGAAATATATTAAATCAATTGTAAAAAATTGCTTTGTGTTACATGATGAATTATTTTCTTCTTTTAAAATAATTTTCAAATATATACATTATACAAATGAATATGAATGAGTTAATGGTTACCATCAGTTGGCAATGAAAATATATTCAATGTTATAAAGTATAGGTAGGCAATACAGTAAAACATCACTAAAAGCAGGATGTAAAATTAATTCTTTACTCTAAAGGCTATAAATTATAAAATATTTGAAGACATATAATTTTTCAATGCAATCACATTTGTTAATAAACATACTATGCTTTATGTATCTGCAATGTGATCTGCTAAAGTATTTGGGCAATTTTTATTGTTATAAATAGTTTAATAAATGTTAATCTAACATGTTTATAGAACTCAACTGCTAAATAAAATGTGTCAAATACATGGAGTAAATCACAATATCAACCAGCCTTTCCTGTAGTTTTAGTTTCTGATTAGAAGACTGAATTAATGCTGCTTTACTATTCAATTTTAATGCAGCTGTTACTCTCTTAAGTTTCTCTGGTTCCCAAACACTATTCCTAAAGGTTTATAGACCCAATATTTTGCGCTGTATAGCTCTTCACAAGTGCTTGTAACTAAAACATAGAACAGCATGTGAGATTAAATATTAGTCTGGTAGCTCAGTGTCTACGAATCTCAACTTGATTGCTGAGATATAGAGGAAAACAGTGCACTATAAATGGTAACATTATAGGTGTCCCTGGATTTTCATTTCCTACTAAAGGAGTCTCAGAGCATTTAGGAAGAGCTGCTGAAAGGTTAATGTACTATGATCTAACACCATATCTGAATTAAATTAATTAACGTATATTTTGTTTCATCCATATGTTGAAGTGTTTAATTTTGAATGTGGTCTTCTAATAATGGAATAGGAAGCAAGCATTCTTCTGTTTATTTATGTATTTCAGAAATATTTATCTAAATGCACAAGTCCATGGATAAATGCTTTTAACTCTATATTTAATTCTCTAAACAAGAGACATAAACAAATATATCTAAAAATATAATTTTGCTTTTCTCTTAATGCCATTATTTAAAGATTATGTATTAACAAAAAAAAAAATCTGGTTAAAAAAATACGTCTCACACTATATGACTCCAAGACTTCTATAAAGCTATAATAATTAAGATAGCATATCATTAATAAACAGATGGACAAATAAACATATGTAACGGAAAATAATTTAGAAGTATATCCACATATATTCTGCATGATTATTTAAGCAGTATTTTATATACACTTAGATAAATAACTCCAGCTTGTGCTAGAGAAGTACATGATATCATTTTAATATTATATGCATGAGATAAAATGCCCAAAAATAAAAAAATAAAAAATTGGGACATTCATGAAACTTTCTGTCTCTAAATTCTACTTAACACAACTGACATTACTGTATTTTTAATATTCTTAACTATTTCTGGGCATAAGTTTAAAATCTGCCTCCCTGACTAGATAAGCAACTTCAATTGAAAACAATGATGCTCACTTTGGTGATGAAACTATGAATTTGCTTGAGCTCAGAAAAACAGCACTTTTACCACAGAAATTCATGAAGGTATTCTTTACTTTAAAAAGAGATAGCGTGCATTTCAACATACTCTATAATTTGAGTAAATATATGCCTAATGAAGGATATGTGTGTAAATATGGAGTTTAATTTCATATTGCACTGCTCAATTTACTTTGAGTGTTCATGTGATAACCTGCTCAGAAATTTCTGATTACCTCGTGACAGCTTTTGACCTATAAAATGTATGAAAGAAAAACTGGCTTGTGTGGTACAAAGTGGCAGATTTAATTGATAATCTGTTTTACAGGTTTTATTTTGCATTACCGAGAAAAATATTTCCAAAGTCCAGTAAGTATTCACAGAAATTAGAAATGGAATTTTGATTTTGCCTGATGACATAAGGACAGTTACCCTGGCACTGTTTCCTTAGCAGTGTGAAGATTATCCATACCTACTGTGACCTTCAAAGTTTCTATTTGCAGGATTCTTCATATGGCTACAAGTCACCAAATGTAAAGTCAATAAAATATTTTCCAAGTATATTACATATAACCAATACCCCTCCACAAATAACTTTAATAGGAAACAAATATACTAACAACTTCATTTTCCCTTTTTCTAAATTTTCTACTCAATTGCTTCTGTTTTAAACTTTGCAAACAGTTTTGGCTTTTTATGATGCAGACTTGAGAGATAAGGAGAGGAAGAGTATTAATAAAATGTGCTGGTGTATTCTGTAGAGAAAAGTTGAGCACAAGGAAAGATAAGCTAGAAATTCTTGACATAGGAGGTGTGGATGGCTCAAGTAGACAGGGGTGAGATGAAAGTGTTGGGATTTCTGTGGGAACAGTCTGTAATGTAATTTTCTAGACATTGGACAGTGAAAACCTTATATATTTGGTAAGAGAAAAAGAATTTGTGAGTTGAGATAAAGGGATTTTATAAATCCCATGAATTACATATTTGGTCACCTGGGTCATAGAGCCCTTGATATAACTGTTAGGCCAAGAAATTGTTCATTTTCTCAGTGGCACTGCTTACACTGCCTTTGCATATCTGAACTTGTCAATGTTTACTGAGAGAGCCCGTTTAAAGTCTGCTTTGTAATATCTCTGTTGGGAGCAGAGGATGCCTACATCTCAAATTCCAAAGGTGAAAGAGAGGTTGTATCTACTGGTCTTTACTGCCAATTGCCCAACATACAAAAGAAGGAGATGAGTTTCCTTACAGACAGAGGAAAAAAGGCGTAGTCAAATCTGACTCTTCTAAACCAGTGCTGTGAGTGGAAGGCAGTAGAAACTTTTGAATCACTGCTTAAATTTTTATAACTGTTGAAAGGCAGTGACCTCATTAGCAGAGAGCTGGAATACCTATTCAGGTGAGATATGAAACTTGCTTTATATCTACTAAAATTAAGACATTGAATACTGCTATGGTCAGATCACCTTGAAGTAAAAATATAGTTTTTCAAAGTTTATATTTCAATCGTTTTCAGAAGTTTATTTTTTAATGGACTGTTCAATTATTTTTTTCTATAAAAATTCATCAATGAATAGTCTCAAAAAACAATGCTCAAATGAACAGATAACATGGCAATTTGAAAGAAAAGTAATTAAATAATAAATTAATAATAAGCATTAACTTTATAGAATTAAGTAGCTTCTTTGACTTTTTTTCAAGTGGCCACAAAGGAGGCAGACATTCAGATGGAGTGAGCCTACCAAAAACAGCCCACCATCTTCAAAATAAGAGTCCTGCTTGGATAAACTGGCAAAGAGAAGCTACCTCAATACTATAAGAACACAGGCCTGAGATTCAAGGAGACCATTGAGGGCACCTACATTGACAAGAAATGCCCCTTTAATGTCTCAATCAAGGGCGCATCTTGTCCAGCGTGGTGACCAAGATGAAGAGGCAGAGGACCATTGTCATCCGCCGAGACCACCTCCACTACATCCAGAAGCACAACTGCTTTGAGAAGCACCACAAGAACATGTCAGTGCACCTGTCCCCCTGCTTCAGAGATGTCCAGATCGGGTGACACTGAAAGACTGTGAACTTCAACATGCTCAAGGTCATCAAGGTCCTTGGCACCAAGAAGCAGTTCTCCAAGTTCTTTTATATATATATATATATACACACACACACACACACATACACATACATACATACATACATATACACACTAAGGGCCCGGAGAGGGTGGGGGTCCCTCAGCCCAGCCTACCCCCTCTCACAGTCTGGAACCCTTCAATGGATGTCCTATGATAGCCCCAGTCTGCCAGGCACCTTTTGTGTGTGTGTGTGTGTGTGTGTGTGTGTGTGTCGCCACTGGGGACCTGCCCCCAGCCGCATCTGAGGCTCAGAGCAGTCCTCCTGTGTGTGTCTACCTGCTGGGGGCCTGCCCCCAAGCTTGGAGCAGGCACTCCCTCTATGTTGATCTCTCAAACTCTTGCCCTCCCCTGCATGTTGTTCTCTTTTTTTGAGCTGTGGCCAGGGCTGGGTGCTGCCTGCCTCCCAAGCTTGCCTACTGCCCATCTTCCTCCAGCCACCAGGAAGCAGGGAAAACCCCGCCTCGTGGTCAGGCCAGCCTTTTCCTGCTTCCTGATCCCCGGAAGGGACCTGGGGAGCCGCCAAGCAGGCCCCCAGCCCCCAAGAGCTTGCTTTCCTGCTCCCCAGTGCCCCCCAAAGGGCCTGGGGAGCCTCCAAGCAGGCCGCCGACTCTTTCCCACTCACAAGTCCCCTGCTGCCTTCCTTTCCCACTCCACGGTGCCGCCAAGGGATCTGGGGAGCCGCCAAGCAGGACCCCGGCCCCTGCAGCCTTGCTTTCCTGCTCCCCAGTGCCCCACAAAGGGCCTGGGCAGCCGCCAAGCAGGCCAAGACGCCCCCGCTACCTCTTTCCCACTCACCAGTACCCTGCTGCCTTGCTTTCCCACTCCCCGGTGCCCTGCAAGGGGCCTGGGCAGCCGCCAAGCAGGCCCCTGGCCTCCACCGCCTCTTTCCTGCTCCCCGGTGCCCCACAAAGGGCCTAGGCAGCCACCAAGCAGGCCGCCAACCCTGCGGCCTCTTTCCCACTCATGGGTCCTGGGTCCTGTGCTGTTCCGCCCTGCAGCCGCTCTGTGCACTCGGGAGGTCCCTCAGCCCGGCCTGTGTCCTCTCACAGTCTGGGACCCCTCGGGGGATGTCCACTTGGTGGTGTGCCTGACCAGCCTGGGTGATGGGCTGATGGCTGTGTGCAGGCTGGCCAAGCCCCCCAGGAACGTCCCTCACTCCATTGGGTTGTGGCCAGCGTGGGTGACGGGCTGATTGGCGCTTTCAGGCTTTAAGGCTGCCCACAGCTCCCATTGACCCAATGTCCCAGCAAGCCTGGCTAGATGCAGGTTGCTTGGGTTTGTTTATCTTCTATAATTGATGCTGTTCCTTTAAGCCGGCCTAACAAAGCCTCCTCTCTGCTTCACCTCGCGGTGTCTATAATGAGACAATGTTACTCTTAGGCCTGCTGTTTCCTTCAGCTCCTGAGGATTCTATGATTGTTATTATGTTGCAAATGTGTGTTTCGCTAGAGCCAGTTTAAGTGGAGCGGGTGGCAGTTTCACTTTCACTCCTGCCGCAATGGAAGCTGCCATTTACTCAGGTCCATGAGTGGCGGCCGCCATGTTGGCTGGGCTAATTTGCATATAGTCGCTCTGATTGGCTGGTCGGCGTGGCTTACCCCGTCTTGGAGAAACGCTTAATTTCAATATTACACTTTTATTAGTTAAGATATATCTTTTATTGATATATTTTTTTTTTTACAGAGAGGAATGGAGAGGGTTAGAGAGTTAGAAACATTGATGAGAGAGAAGCATCAATCAGCTGCCTCCTGCACACCCCCCACTGGGAATGTGCCTGCAACCAAAGTATATGCCCTTGACCAGAATCGAACCTGGGATTCTTCAATCCCCAGGCCAATGCTCCATCCAGTGAATCAAATCAGCTAGGGCAGTTCCTGAAGTTCTGAGACTGGATACCGACCCCCCACCCCAACAAAATAAAGTTATTTTCTCAGTCACACACACACACACACACACACACAGAAATTTCTTTCAATATTTCTTCTCTCTAGGAGATCCAAACATTTTGTTTACTGACTTGTTTAAAAAATACTTACTAATCCTATATAATAAAAGGCCAATATGCAAATAGACTGAACAGTGGAACAAATGAACAACCAGTTGCTATGATGTGCGCTGACCACC
Source organism: Murina feae (assembly GCA_004026665.1). Lineage (NCBI taxonomy): Eukaryota > Metazoa > Chordata > Mammalia > Chiroptera > Vespertilionidae > Murina > Murina feae. Next base: position 32,562 of record PVJC01014835.1, read on the forward strand.
AGGGGCAGCCGAGGAACACGACGGGCATCTGGTGCAGAGGGGTGGTGGAATAGGCGAGAAGGGGTGCCAGACCAAGGTGGGGCACCGGTTGCTGTTATTGGAGCAAGCCTCTGGTGGTTACTGAAAATTCTTTGTTCCTGTGTTCCGTGGTCCCATTTAGCACTCGTACCTGCTTCCGGCACTGGCCGCACTCTCACCTACTGCCTGTGCCAGAGCTGCTACTCACAACCGCTGCCAGTGCCTGGTGCCAGCCCCAATCTCTCAGTGCCATCAGTGGGTGCAAGTGGCGGCTGCCAGCCCTGATCACCCTTCAGGGCTTCTCCACCTCCCGCTGCTCCTGAGGGGCAATTGGGGCAGCAGCTTCCACTTGCACACCTGCTGACAGCGCCAGCCCCAGTTGCTCCTCACTATCAGTGGGTGTGAGTGTGGCTGGCGCAGTTAGGTAATGGGAGTTGCAGCCGTGGGAGCGGTGCTGCTGGCAGACGGGGGACCTGGGGCCATGGCGGGAGTATGGAGGGTGGGCCAAAACCCATCCCTATGCCCAATGCAGCCTCATAGCCCATAGTTGCTTTCAAGATGCATGAGTTCATGCACTGGGCCCCTCATTAATGTATCATAGCAAGAGGAAAGGAATTGCTTCCAATGTTTAATTATTAAAGTTGCCCTAAATAATTATTTTAATCATTAACATAGTATATTTTGTTAGTTCCTATGAAGTCAAAGTCATTAACTTTGGGAATTTAGATTCAGAATTGTACCCTTAGCCAACACTCTTGACATAAAGCATTTGGAGAGAAATTCACTGTGCTAGAAATAACTCTGATGCAGATATACCAGAGATATAATATTTGCTATGTCTCATTTAGTTTGGTCTATTCACTCATTGTCATACGGGTGATTACCAAACATAGTATTTAGTTTTTTTCAGAGGAGACATATAGATTTTGAATCACTCAATAAAATGGGGATATCATATTAGTTTAATTCTCAAGGCTAGTAAAAATGAAAATATAATAAAAACTTCCATTTATAAAACTCTAAAAGCACAGGCTTTTTGAAAATGGTCAACAGAAATAATTCTCTTTTTGCTGTAAGGAATATAAAGTACAGCAAACAAACCCATGTTCTTAGTGCATTCAAATAGCAAGAACACACCGGCTCATTAAATGTCCTATATTCAGCAAATTAATTGGGACAACTACTTCAGAAAAGAAATAACAGTATGTTGAAAATTATTTTATTTCCTTTTAGTTCTGCTTCAAAGACGCACATTGATGAAAAGGTGTTCCAAAAGCAAGGTGGTTAATTACTAAGATTGTTTTGCTCCAAAATCACAGTGAAACCACTATTACTCTAAGAGCAAAAGAATAGATACTTCAGTTGCCAGTTCTAAACCTGCATAAACAGGAAAGTTTGATGAGTATTAAACAGATTGTGACTTCACTGACTTCTCTTATCATTCTGTTTATTTGGGAAAGGAAGGTAATAGTCATAAAAATGTATGCCTAGTCATATTGGCTCAGCTGACAAATTGCTACTAATGCATTCTGTAGACTAAAACAATTTTATAAATGTACTTGGTCCTAAAAAAAAAAAAAGTCTTTGTTGTAGCTCCCAGACTTCAATACCATTCTAAAGGAAAACAAGGCTGTCTTCTTGGGAGAAAATATGGTTACAGTGAGTCAGTTCTCATCACGTTCTCAGACAGACTGTACTGTACACTTTCTTCTTTATTTATTTATTTTTTTTGTGGGAAATCAGCAGTTTACTAAAGTAGAAGTTTGGGAAAACAATTACTTTGTGAAAGGAAACCAAGGCCTGTACCTGGAGGCTTACGCTGAAGATCAGTGTCTCTTTGGACTCAATCTGGGGCTTTGATCTGCTGCGTGGGCTCTTGCTCAGGACGTTCTCTGGGGTGACCCGGCTTGACATCCCCCAGGGCCTTTTCTAGACACCCCTCCAGACTCCAAATAAGGTCGTCCATCACCTGACCGGAAGTGTAATTAGATTATTTACCCCCCAAAAAAATCAGAACTTCAGAATATTTTCTTTATCATATGTACCATATGGGGAAAAATGTCACAATATGACATTCTCTCTCATCATAAAGACAGAACAATGTCAAACAGAGCAAACGAACACGTATCATTGAGAAAGTATCTGACAACAGCTTGTAGGCTCCACAACTCCTCATTATGATACTATATTTTACTATTATTTGGAGCCTGTAGTTTATTTACATCTATTGTATCTGTTTGGTAGAACTGTTACGGTAAATGGTCTGCTACTGCACTTGTCTTTGCAATGCCATTGTAATTGATGTCCTGTCAAACAGCTTAAAATCTGCCATGGTAGAATATCCACATCACAAAAATTAAAAAACGGTGCAAATCAGGGCTTAATTTTTTTGTGTTGTTGGGTTGTCCAGACTTTCAAATGTGACTATAAAGCAGATTAAACTTCAGTGTATCAGGTCTATAACTTTTGTGTTGTAGAGATCACAAAAGTTAAAGAAAACGTTCTGCCAGTATTCAAAAACTATTATTTAATTTGCAAGGAGTGCATTTTTACTTGTAGGTGTATTTGTGAGTACCTCAGAGGACCCTGTGTGGGACTCCACTCTGCAGATATTGATGTAGAAGTTCCTGCCGGAACTCTCTCTGCAAAATCAGACCCCCTTCTTCTAGCTATTTCATTTTATTGATTGAAGAACGAGAACTGTGATGATAATGGGATTGGCTCCAGCACCTTTCAAAGAGACCCACTTTGTAAGTGGCTGAGCCCCAACATTAGAGACTCTCCAAAGACTGACTTTAGCTGTTGAGCACTTTTTCACTCAACATTGGGCCTTGGTCATAATCTAAACTAATAAAAGCGGAATAGTAAAATTAACCGTTTCTCCGGGATTCCCACAGCCAATCAGAACTGCTGTATGCAAATTAGCCCAGCCAACATGGCGGCCGCCACTCATGGACCTGAGTAAACGTTTAGGCAGAGTCCGTTGCAGCAGGAGCGAGAGCGAAACTACCTGCTCGCTGGCTCCTTAGCTTTTGGACTGAAGCAAAAACGCACATTTGCAACAATTAAGTGTAACAATTGTTTCATTATAGAAGCCGCCTTAAAGGAACAGCATCAATTATAGGAAACCTGCGTCCAGCCAGCCTTGCTGGGACGTTGGTCAATGGGAGCTGTGGGCAGCTTTAAAGCCCCTCACCCAGGCTGGTCAGGCAGCCAGCAGGTGGGCATCCCCCGAGGGGTCCCAGACTGCGAGAGGGCACAGGCCGGGCTGAGGGACCTCCCAGGTGCACAGAGCGGCTGCAGGGCGGGACAGTGCAGGACCCAGGACCCGTGATGGAAAAAAGGCAGCAGGGTTGGAGAGCACCGGGAAGCGGGAAAGAGGCAGCAGGGTCGGCAGCCTGCTTGGTGGGCTTCCCAGGCCCTTGGAGGGGCATCGGGGAG